>JXPZ01020840.1:0-12839 GCA_001014575.1 Themira minor
AAAAAAAAGGCAAATTAGCATTTGCACAAACACACACACACGTTTAAATACCACGCAAACGGCAATATGAACTGGCCAACCACAATAATAACAAAAGGCACTGTAACACAGACAACGACGACGAGAAGAAAACTCACATCTGCCGCAACGGCAACATACCTCCGAAGTTCGCGTACAATAATGCCCTTAACACGGCTTTACGTGATTGCCCTACTCAGTGTGTGTGTGTTCACGACGAGTGTGTTGACAGATTCGATTCCCACACAAAACATGTCCAAAAAGGAGCGCGAATCTTTAAGGTTTGTATGAGTGCCATTAGAAGAAGTATTTCGTTAAATAAAATTAATTGTTTTTGGTAATATTCTAGAGAGGAGTCCCGCGATATGTTCTACCATGCCTATAATGCCTATATGGATAATGCTTATCCGGCGGATGAATTAATGCCTTTGTCTTGTAAGGGCCGGTATAGAGGAGTGACACCGTCACGTGGCGATATGGATGACATATTGGGAAAGTGAGTGAAATTCTTATGAAAAATTTAACAATAACAGAGGAAAATTAAATTTGATGTGTCTAATATATAAC
Organism: Themira minor; assembly: GCA_001014575.1. NCBI lineage: Eukaryota > Metazoa > Arthropoda > Insecta > Diptera > Sepsidae > Themira > Themira minor. The sequence continues at coordinate 586 of JXPZ01020840.1, forward strand.
AACAAACAAATGATTGAAATTTATCCAGAATAGTACAAGTTATGACAAAGGTAACATCGTTTTTCTTTAGCTTCTCGATGACCCTTGTGGACACCCTGGATACTCTGGTGCTGCTCGGGGATTTTGCTGAGTTCGAGCATGCCGTCAAACTGGTCATACGCGATGTCCAATTCGACAGCGACATTATTGTATCGACGTTCGAGACGAATATTCGTATGCTGGGGGGTTTGTTGTCCGCGCACATATTGGCCGAGCATATACAGAAGACGGCTCAGGTAATGCCTTGGTACAGGGGCGAAATGTTGGAGATGGCCCGAGACTTGGGGTATCGCTTGTTGCCCGCATTCAACACATCCACCGGCATACCGCATGCTCGTGTCAACTTGCGGCACGGCATGAAGGATGACAACCTAAAGAAGTCCCGCGAGACTTGCACGGCCTGTGCTGGTACCATATTGCTGGAATTTGCCGCTTTATCCCGATTATCCGGTTAGTTTTGCATTTGAGCATGTTTTGCTAATTGTAACACATTTCCGTTCGGTTCCTCCCTCCCCACTAAAAAACAGGTGATCCGGTGTTTGAGNTCCCTCCCCACTAAAAAACAGGTGATCCGGTGTTTGAGGCTCGGGCTCACGCCGCAATGGATGCCCTTTGGAAGTTGCGTCACCGGGGGTCTGACTTGATGGGCACTGTGCTGAATGTGCATTCCGGAGATTGGGTGCGCCGGGACTCGGGCGTTGGTGCCGGCATCGATTCCTACTATGAGTACCTATTCAAGTCGTATGTGCTGCTCGGAGACGACAAGTACTTGGCGCGCTTCAATCGCCACTACAATGCCGTCATGAAGTACGTGAGCGAAGGACCAATGCTGCTGGATGTGCTCATGCATAGGCCGCATGCGAAATCACGGAATTTCATGGATGCACTGCTCGCATTTTGGCCGGGACTACAAGTACTGTCCGGCGACCTGAAACCCGCCGTTCAGACGCACGAAATGCTTTATCAGGTCATGCAACTGCATACCTTCATACCAGAGGCATTTACGGTGGACTTTCAAATCCACTGGGGCCAACATCATTTACGGCCCGAGTTCATCGAGTCCACTTACTTCCTGTACCGGGCCACCGGTGATCACCACTATCTGCAGGTCGGCAAGAAGGCTCTGAAGGCCCTGCAGAAGTACGCCAAGGTGCCGTGCGGCTATGCGGCCGTGAATGATGTACGCACCGGCAAGCATGAGGACCGCATGGACTCCTTTGTTCTGTCGGAGACCATAAAGTATTTGTATTTGCTGTTCACCGAACCAGAAGATCTGGTTGTGAACGTCGACGAGTATGTGTTCACAACTGAAGCCCATCTACTGCCACTTACCATAGCCCAACTGGGCAATTCCACATACAGTGAGTACAATGGAGAGTTATTCTTTTCCGTATAGCCAATACGCTTTCTTGTGTTGTAGATTTCCGCCAATCGGACGAGCATAATGTGCTCGATTTTATGCGTACCTGCCCTAGTTCGAATAAGCTTTTTCCTGAGAAGGTCCGCAAACCACTGCGCAATTTCATTACCGGCTCATGCCCCCGTACTCCAACCGGCCAACGGCTCCGAGCCTTGGACTTTCAAGCAAGTAATGCAGATCATTTACGAGCTGTTTACGACATGGGTATCTCAATGGTATCGCTAGGTGATGGAAAAGTGCGCCTCTTTCACAGCTTCTACAATGTAAGAAGCATTCAATTCTCAATAGAGGAGAACAACCTTTTCAACAAATGCTTTCTTTCAGGCAAAAAGTCCGGAGGATGGCGAAATGGGCTTGGTGTTCATGCAGGAAATGCTCGAACTGACCAAAGTCCAAAGCATGAATCAAATGGCCCAACTACAGGTGAGCACTGCTTGGCGAATTCAGCGTTTTCCAAATGCTAACGTTTTTTTATGATGTTCTACCACACTTAGGCTGTGGCCTTCGTTGACGATGAGAAAACCTCCGCCTGGACCTCTCTGATGGCTGGTCCCTCACATTTCAGTCCAGAACTGCTTGGCGAGGAGTTCATCGAAGCTGAAGTCATTGCCGCGGTACCGTTCCGCATGTGCCAAGATTTGTTGAACGTGCCAGAGGTAAAAGGTAAAATCCTAATCGCCGAACGTGGCGATTGCACGTTTGTACATAAGGCGCGTATGGCCGAGGCCGCCGGGGCGTTGGCATTAATAGTCTGTGATAATGTGGCCGGGTCTTCCATCGACAACCAACCGATGTTTGCGATGTCCGGCGACGGCAAGAATGATGTAAAAATACCGGTGGTCTTCATGTACCAGCAGGAGTACCACCAATTGGCGCAGGTCATGCAGCGGAGGCCCGCCGATCAACCACTGCGTGTTCGTATAATGCAAATGATCGAGTTTAAACGATGGCAAATGGCTAATGCTGAGAAAAAGTCGAACGAAACCAAGCCGGCCTCAGAGTCTAAGGCCCAGAAGGATGAATTGTAGTAGCTGCATAATGTCAGTTGTCGAGAAAGGTTATAGCCAGCTAGAGTGCCTGTATTGGTGAGAGCTGACGGTTTCTCCATGTGCATGGTGTTGTGATCCTTTGTAGTTATCTATGTATATGTATAGTGTATGTACGCAAAATCTATTTATATGATCAATAACGTTTGTGTATATTCCGAATAAGTCCTGTGCCCAGATGCGCAAAAGTACTTTAGTTTCATGTCAAAATTAGGAGAATTTCAAAACNTACATTTCAAAACCTTTTAGGAAAATTCCTTATTAAGCCTTGTATAATATGAATAAGTACGAGGAAAAATTTTTTATGGGCATTCATGAGGTCATAAAAAGAATTTTAAAATGTAGAAAGAACTCTTAAGTTAACTTTAAATTTCTTAATTTTTCCCACCTCATGACTACCCAATTTGTCTCATTTGTATTTATGTAAATATATATAGGATTAATAGGGTTTACATAGACTTGTATGTTATTCTACCTTAATAGTTTAATTCGAGATCTGGACGCTGTGTAGAAACAATGCCGATTTATTGATTTGTGTCATTTTGATACCATCGTAAAGTAATTCTAAATGTATTTACAAAGTTTGTTGCAATGAAAAGAAATTATATGCATTAAGATTGCAAATACAACGTAAACCGTAATTTTAAGTAAAAACGCTAACATATATTTTACTGAACCCACACTATTTNCAAAAGAAATTATGTGCATTAAGATTGCAACTACAACGTAAACCGTAATTTTAAGTAAAAACACTAACATATATTTTACTGAACCCACACTATTTACCAACTCTATTTTAATTCTAATGATCATAACACCTTTTTTCCACACTGAATGAAAACAAATTAGAATTATATTGAAGTAAGCCGAAATGAATNCTGAATGAAAATAGCTTAGAATTATATTGAAGTAAGCCGAAATGAATNTTTTTAGTTCTAATGATCATAACACCTTTTTTTCCACACTGAATGAAAATAGCTTAGAATTATATTGAAGTAAGCCGAAATGAATGATTTCTTGATTAGTTAGTGTACAGCAAACTCATTAGGAATTAAACGAGTTTAAATATAAGAAAAACAATTTTTATAAAAGAAAATGTAATAAAAAATAGTAAACAAGAACAAACTGTGTTTTAATTAGTTTTCATTGACACACATTTGTGAACACCTAACTGAAACAAAGGCAAAACATTGTGCTTTTGAATCAACGAAGTGTTCAAACATCCCAAAATACTTCGTATGGATACAGGCAGATAAAGGACTATGAACTGTATCAATTAACAACAACTCATAATTTCTCCTAATTTTCAATTATTTTTGTTTTAAATCAAACCAAACCTTTTTAATCAGTCCCAATTAGGCACCATCATTAAATGCTTTCACTATAAACCCGATCTGCCCATTAAAAAAAATTCACTTTTCTCAAAAGAAAAATGCGTTTTATAATTTCTATAAAAATAACAGTTTTTTATTACGAAATTTCAACTCTTCTCGTGAATTAACTTACGGAAATCAAATAACGTGCGCAATACATACATTTAAGTGTCTATGGCTGACTGTTATACCATAGATTTTCTTAAATTTGTTTTTACAATTATTTTTTCTTGTTTGTTAAGCGCTTTAATATAGCTAATACTAACTCAAAGATCTCTAAACCAAATAATTTAAAAGTGTTAATTTACTTAAATAGTACAAAATAAGGCAAATGGGATATTTGCAGTGTGTATTCTTGTGTTCGCATAGGTACGATTTTTTTTTTGACTCAATGAAAATGGCTTGGTAATGTGTCGATGCGAGATTGATTCCTTAAATTAAACAAGAAAATCATTTTTATAAAGGAAACATTAAAAGCTAACTCCAAACTTTATGTTTGGTATTATACATAATATTCTTGTGTCACTGGGTTTTTGTAGTAAGGTAAGGTTAACTACAAAGATAGACTAAATTACGAGTTAAAACTTAAACAATAGTTAAGATATAATTTAAAAGCAATTGAATTAACATCCTTAGGAAAATCCAATTTGTTTAAGCAACATTTTTGTTCAATTTTGTATGCAATCTTTTTAATACATTTCACTTAATGGCCTCAATAATTGGTATCAATAGTACGTTTCAACAACGACTACGCATTTTATTTCTTAGTTTATTTGATAGCTATGATACAATATTTCAAATAGTTTCGCCAAAATTTGCATTGTTAACAACCAGTCTAATCGTAATTCTTTTAATTTTGAAAATTTTGTTATTTCCTATGAAAATAGACTCTTATTAAATGGGTGAAGAATGAACAGATGCACGACATGGTTTGTAATCGACGATCCACATCGTAGTTGCTAGACACATGTATACGCTCTATTCCACAATGGATCTCTAGCTTTTACCGCCATACGACTTCGATGCCGCACTGACACCCATCCCTAAGGCGGCCAGCTTCAATACATGATTTGCCACCGAGTCCACGGTCAATGCTTTGTCCGTCAACTCGATGACTTGACTGCGTCCGCGCATATAGAACCGTGTTGTCTGTTGAGCCGGCACACAGGTCAGCACTGTCGGATTGCCAGTACTCAACCAAATCTCCTCGTCGTTATGGCTGACAAGCACCAAATGCTCCGCGGTGACGGTCGCATTCTGAATGCGGCTGAATTGCGGCATCGGCAATTTGTGTCGCTGGAGTACACGATGCGTCGGTTGCGAATGCGATACATTGCAGCCGATGATCACCAGCTCGTGGTAATAGTTATCGATGGTGTTGCGCTGTATGTGCTGGTACAACACGATCATGCTGTTCTGGCCGATCTCCATGCCCGGGTAATACACCGAGCCGAGGTTTCGTCCCAACTTCATTTCGAGATCATAATTCATTAGCACATCGCCACTACGATGATCCCAAATGGTCAGTTGAGTGGCACCAAATCCAATCAGCTTGTCATCTGTAAATAAAATTATGGTAATTACGTTCAAACCCGTAAAAGTACAATCATACCTCCAGTGCATTCCAAATATAAAAGCTCATGACGAAGACTCTTGAACTCTCGTATGCTAGCCAGTGTGTCCATTTGGGGGGTCAGCGAATATTTACACAGACCAGAGCGTATCTTTCCAAGAATGTTCTCTTGCGGCCATGCCATGATAAAGTATCGAGACTCGGGTATTGTCGTGTAGATGACATTCAAGGGGGCACTGAAATAATTTGATTGGAACCATATATTAACATACAATCAANGAATTTGATTGGAACCATATATTACAATCAACAAACACACAATTTCCAACTACTNTAATTTGATTGGAACCATATATTAACATACAATCAACAAACACACAATTTCCAACTACTTGACTCACCTTTGTACAGCATCCAATTGAATTGAATGCATTTTAGCGGTCATCTCGTCATCGTGGAAATAGTAAACATTTATGTACATCGAGAGTAGGGTACACTCGCGGTGGTCTCTCGGCACTTCGCGGCATCTCATCTCCACATAAACAGGTATGGAATTGTTCACGCAAATACGATTGTTGTACGGCGTACTGATCTCCTTGTCTATTGGAGTAAGAAAATTAATATTAAAACTTTACAAGCAAACAGGCGCCCAGCACATGCACTCACCAAGACACAAACGCTTGCTTTCCCCCAAAAATATCCACTCATTCGATTCGCCATAGCCACCAAATGCTTCGTTTGTGAACTCATTTATGCTTTCGCGTGACTCTGTGACAGGCGGTGGATATTTGTGTCCCATTATCGGTGGACTCATCGAGATGACATTCAAGAATTTGGAATAGCGCCAAAAACTCACGACAAACTCCTGCACCACAATCAGCACCTCCATTTCGAAATAGATGTACAAAACACGACCGTAGTCCCGCTTCAGAGGGTTCTGCCACGGCCTCATTGGCCGCGTAAGATAGTGAATAGTATCGGATCGGTAAAGGTTTAGGGCTTGTACCCCAATATCTTTGGTTTCAACTTTGGGAGGGCGCTTTGCCACCGAGTCGGCTTGGCTACGCTGTGATCCGTAGACCCTGGAACTTCTGTGAGCTCTCTCCGTGGTCTTCGAATCACAGCTGCCGCCGCCGCAAGAACTGCCACCACCGGCTTGTCTAATAAGTTTACTACGCAACTCGCGGCCGGCTACTGTTGAGCACCCTAATGTTTTCAAGTGGACGCCTTTCATGAGTTCCTCTGGGGTAAGGGTCACGGCGTCATTGTGAATACTTTTAATGTTGTTATTATTGGTAGTAGTAGTGGCGATGCGGTTGGTTGCCTTGTTAATATTTGTGTTGGGGTTTGTTTTGATTACGGGTTCAGGTTTTGTTATAGGATGATTTTTGACTGGAGGAGTTTGCGGCACAGGGCTGCCAGGTTTTGTAACAGTCTCTGCTGTTACAGTTTCCGAAGAATCTTTCGACACTCTCAAACGCGCCGTTCTTTTGTTGCGAAGATTTTTCGTGGGGTCGATTATCTGTTTAAGGACAGGAACTTTGCAGTATTTCGCTTGTTCTACTGGTTCTGTTGGAGGTTGCGTCGTGCTTAGTGGTTCTGGTGCTGTACTAACAGGCACATTGGGTTTGATAACTCTCTTACTGTCGTCATTGTTTGTTTTCCCATCGGCTACATATGAGCTAATCTCTTGTGTTCCATAGAGTACGTCGAATTTGAAGGGAGCCAAGGCTGTATCACTTGTGCCAATCGACTTGTCCACCTTCTTGACGGTGGAGCTATTTTTCGTTTTACGCTTTAGCATACACTTCAAGTTCGTCACAAAGATTGTGGTCTTGCGGGCGGAACGCAATTGCCGCTTCGCCGGCAACAGGGGGTTGCGCGTAATTTTACGTAGGCGAATTTTCTTCTTGGTGCCCGATACCGCTGCCTTTCTCGATGTACCGCCACGGCGTCGTGCCTTTCCATTCTGCGCAATATCGAGATCAATGTTGGCCGGTCCATGTAGAACATTGTCATCTATTAGGACGGGCGTTTCAGGTCTCTGTCGAGTGTTTCGCTGACTTTTCGTTTTCTTCTTGGGAGGCGATACGGATCTACTGGGCCGTTGTTGTTTTTGTGGAGACGGTGACTGTTTCGGCAATGGTAATTTGCCACCAATTGGGCTACAAGTGTCCGTTTGATTTTTACCCATTGAGTGCGAACTAATCACAGAGATTTTTGGGGACAAGTGCGGCGCGGTTTTTACAGACGTCGATGGTGGCGGTATTGCTGGTGATTTTGTTGGTGTTTTGAGTTGGGGTTCGACTATCGTTTTTCTTGGCGTAGTACCCGGAGGCTCACTGGGTTTCGTTGGGTCTTTCGGTTGTGGTGGTTGCACCGTGGCATGAATACTCCCCAGGGATTGCACAATGTATATGCTGGGCTTAGTGCGTCTGGAGTCCTGCAGGAACTTCTGGAATTTGTTCTTCACATGATGTAATTCCCGCGAGTAGCTGATGGATGGTGATGTATTTTTTTGATTTAATTGATTCGAGCTTGGTGTCTCAACAGCCTTAAGCGCACCACCAACGCGATTGTTTGTGGCTACTGAGGAAGTTTTCTTTTCCACGACCGTTGATGTGGACACATCTTTGGTGGGAGTGGTATTCTTAAGAGACGTCTCTGGCATTGCAGTCAATGCTGGCGGCGGTGCCACTTCAACGCGTTGTACTGTCGGTCCATTTGGTTTCAATCGACGTGATAGGTCTTCTATTTGCTTTTCGGTGATGTTCGACTTTTGCTCTACTAAGCTTTTGTGTGTCGAGTCGATTTTACACACTATTTTGATTTCAGGTCCGTTAGACGCCGTTAGGTCTTGTATTGGCCTTTCGGTGATATTCGGCTTTTGCTCTAAGTTGCTTTTGTTCATCGAGTCTATTTTGCACACTATTTTGATTTCGGGTTCTTTNCGGTGCTTTTGTTCATCGAGTCGATTTTGCACACTATTTTGATTTCGGGTTCTTTCTTCTTCTCTTTCAGCAATGATTTGATAAACTTCGAAGCCGATAAAGGGGTCTTTTCCGGTTCCATAAGTCTTTCCGAAGTTTCTAAGCAGGCATCTTTTTCCTCGACACTGGAATGATAATAACGGATGTTAATTGGTACGCAGCGCCCATAAGACATTCCAACTAACCTTGTTGTCGCCTTGTCCTGCTCAGCGTTATCACCTGTAACCGTAATAACAGACGGCGTTGTTCGTGGTGTACTTGAGGCGTCTGTTGAATTTTCATGACACAACATTGGCGGAGCCGAATCCCTGCCACCCTGTTGACGGTCGTCGGTCTTGATCACAGTTTGTTCCTCGGATTGGCGGGAAATCTTTTCTTTGTCTTGTTTTTCTTGTTGCTGGAGGCGGCGAACTCGCAGAGAACGGCGAGTCAGATTACAATTGGCCAAGTCGGCGACAGCACTTGCAAAGGCATTCACCGTCGACATGCCCGTCAAACCCAAGTAGTTGCAAAATTCGTGTTGTTGGTGGAATTCAGAGCCATCAGACCGAGGGGCCGTTTCCGCCACTTCCTTTGGCTTCTCGGAAGGCTCGAGTGAAGACGCAACAGATATGGTCAATGGCGTCAATTTAGTTGGACTGACTGGTTGAATATTTTCGTGAGACCCTTGTGGTTGAACCTGTGATGTAACGGTTAACTCTTGTAGTGGTTGATATTGTGATTGCGGTTGTACTGAAGTGGTATCCACTGGGGTAGACGGTGTTTTGAAAATTGCAGTGGCCTTCTTTTTCAATTGAAGATTTTTCTTTTCTTCTACGAAATCCAAACGCATTTTAATGAGACCACCAGGTGTTGATTGCGGACGCAACATGTTTGTTGAGGAGATGTTTGGATGCGTTTCCTGTGGTGTTAGAGGCGAATGTTGTGGCGGCGATAATGCAGGTACTGTTGGGGCTACACTGTCTTGTGAAGTTTCGGGCGTGACGCATGTATTGCGCTTTGACGGTTTTGGTGGTAAGTCCAGACGCTGCTGTGCCTGTCGCGAACGCATTGCCATCCCCGATGTGGTTGGCTCTTCGTCGGTTCGATTTCTCTTCGCCATATCTTGGGTGCCGTCGTCTGATGTAGTTGAATATTGGCCCGCCTTCTCGTTGGATCTCATATGAGTGGACAATCGTTTATGCCCCACATTTGCATAATAGTTCTCTTCACTCCCAGTCGAAGATGTTGCCGGCGGGGTGGTCGAGTGTTGGGCTCGCTCTATTTTTTGCTGCTTGCGGGCCTTTGTCTCGGCCTCGGCGGCCGCCAACAGTTGTCTTTGGGTGGCGAATTGTGAGGCGGTCGTTGCCTTCGGTTTGTCTGCATTGGTGTGAGTCGAATTGTCCCCGGAATGCCGCCAATTCGGTAGGGGCGGAGAATACAATTGCTTGATCATACGAATTCGAAATTGCGAGAAGTCGCATAAACCGTTGTCCTTTGTGGTTTTTGGGGTTGTTGGCGGTGTTCCTATCTGACGTCGCAAATCTTTGAATACTGTGTTGTGTTGCGTCACTGGATCCACGGCTGTTTGGTTGTCATTGCATCTCATTTTCATTTTCATTTCATTCTTGCGTTGCTCTTCGTACTGACGAAACACCTCATCGAAATCATTCACATCCTCGACATCGCTCAGCTCCGAGTTGCATTGCCAGGATTCGATTTTCTCCTCGATCGACCAGCGGCTGTTCTGGGCGATTGCCGACAATCCTCGCTCAAACGAATCGGCGGGCAATGTGTTTTTCAGCAGCGGCACGCGACGCACTGGCATGCGCTCACAGTCCACGGGTATGTCCGACGGGGAACTGAGCGGGAATTCGCTAGTGGACTCGGTCGAACATTTTGGAAATTGCGCTGCTGCATGTGGGGTATCCCAAAGTTTGCCATGTGCGAGTGCTGTGTTTAAGTTGAGTGCTTTTGGTTCATCTGCATATGAATTGAGAAAATTTGATGTTGACGGTTTCGGCAGATCTATAAAGGAATGTAATCAAGTACATGAAGTTCATATCAAACCAAAATCAACAAGACTCACCTCTGCTTTCTTCGAAGCCCACATTGTGTTTCCTTTTTTTGATTGGCGTGGTATCTTTGCGTAGTTGTTTGGAAAGCCACGATTTAAGCACTGGTTCTTCTTTGCCCGGTTCCTTATCATCGCTTAGTGGCGCTCCACGCAATGTAATGCTGCTAGCGGTCTTTCCGACAACGTCAGATTCAAAGCCCTCAAGCAAGCTGCCGTTCTCAGACAAATCGCTAGCAACATCCATGGTGTTGATTCCCAAATCGATGTCGGTATGTTTCTTGTTTACTCGACCATTTCTTGTTGTTCTGACTGTTCGTTTTGGTTTTGGTGGTGCATTTGTAAATCTGTTAAAATTTTGTTGTTGTATATTGTTTATTGCAACTTCAACGTTGGACCCCGCCAAACGCGACATTTCACTTCACATATGTGTGTTTCTGTGTCAAAGAAAGATTTTTTTACAGACATGTATATACACCGTTTCGGATTACTAAAATGTACGTACATACAACGATAAAACAAATTATGAAAATATAAAAGAGCGCAGTCAATATTGTTGCGGTGCAAAAAGAGAAGCATTTCGTTGGTGTATTGTCGAATACAAATACCTTTGGAATTTTGATATAAAAAATTTGTATATCAATTGACAATAAAATTTATTGAGCCGAATGTTTGGTTGTGAATTCAATATTCGACCAAGGTGTTCATGTTATTTCCACCAAGTACTTTACAACTGTAGATATTTTTCGAATTTTTNAACCAAAGTGTTCATGTTATTTCCACCAAGCACTTTACAACTGTAGATATTTTTCGAATTTTTACTGAAACCGTGAAATAAATTTGTATTTTTCATAATTTGTTTTCTTAGATTTCTTCTTAAAAAAAATAAAATATGTCACCGACTGACGTTTGCGACTTAGACAGGGTTGCATTTGATTCACTTTTATTTCGTAAATTTTGAGATTGACATTTATGGAAATTCGCAAATCCGTGGTCTTTATCGTAAATTCATGAATCAAGGAAATTCGTATTAAACTATTTCTTTATTAAAAACACAAGCTCAGTTCGNTAAATTGGTATTTCTTTATTAAAAACACAAGCTCAGTTCGNAAAATTGGTATTTCTTTATTAAACACAAGCTCAGTTCGTAACAAATTATAAATTACATTTTATTATGGGATTTCTAAGAAAACACTGCAAAATGTTTGATTGGGAGCAAAATCAGCCTTTAATAACCGCAATCGGCCGTAATTTGATGCACTTTTTGCTTATACCAGCCGCATGACATGTGTCCACCACATCGGTAACATCTTTATAGGACTCCGGAGCCTCTTCCATGACAAGTTTCGGCGAAGCCACACGTATAGCAATGCCCATTTGTTCTAATTTCTCCAGCACGTCCTTGTAGTCAATATTACGACGAGATTTTGCTCTGGACAATGCGCGACCCTTTACCGGAAATGTTATAAACATTTTTAAATTCTCTAGCATTGGAATAACTTCATATACTTACAGCACCGTGACAGGTGGAACCGAAAGTTTCATGCATGCCGCGCTCTGTACCAGTCAGAACGTAACTGCAAGTTCCCATGGTGCCTCCAACGAGCACTGGCTGACCGGTCAATTGATAGTCCACCGGGATGAGAGGATGATGGGGCGGAAAGGCTCTCGTTGAACCCTGCAAGATTTGAAGCTTAATTGCCTTAAACGTTCGTTGCATAATTATGTGCTCTATCCACCTTTCTATGCACAAGTAATCT
>JXPZ01021064.1:0-45483 GCA_001014575.1 Themira minor
AATAGACATATTTCATGAAGTGTATGGTGTTCCATACACAAAATCTATTTTTTGTCGTGGCTTGGAAAAATTGAAAACTGCAATTTGGCTATTAAGTAGGATATATATGATCGGAGTTGAAAACACCACAGTAATTCAGTAAGATTACTTCAAATGGACCGACCGAAAGTGCAACAGTACGAGGTAAAGAATTTTAAATTTAACAAGATTAGATAGCGACTAGACTTTTTAAAACTTTATCCAACCCTTTGTACACAGCCATACAATGCATTATTTGTTGATCACAGTCGTTTGTCAGCAGCAGTGAAAATTTATGACGAGACCCAAATGCCGGTTTTGTTTTTGTTGTATGGCAGCATTAATCTTGCGAAAATTAAATGCACTAAAGCCGACGGACAATTTCTCATGTTCACTGCGGCCATTCAATAGCCTACCGGAAGGCTTAAACCTTAAATACAATACAAAAAAAAACGACAATGTCAATTGATGCATACGAGCAACATTCCCGAATTTTGCAATTACATTAGATGCCCCTTTACAATAATAAATTAGATCGCAACACTGACACGGCATATGGCGCCTCAATGCTATGAACGAACATTAAGGCACATTAAATCGCAGACTTTTAGGCTTGGAAAATAGTGCAGCGGTCCAGTTGTACACACTGCAGTCTGGAGATTTGTTACAAATGCTGTGAGTGTCATTAAGGTCGTTGCTAAGATCACAATAGAAAATGTCGCAAAACTCACATGCTGAACAATATCAAAAGGGCGATGAACTCACACTTTTTCATTTCATTTTTATTGGCATACTGACTTATTACAATCATATGCGGCAATTAAGTGATACGATACGCAACATTACAAACACTTTTTTCCAAAGGAAACTAAATTGTAAACAATTGTTTTGTTTTGAAAAGTAATCTCACTTATTACCAAAAAATGGGTATCTCTGCCGAATACATTTTAAGTTTTTTATACGTTTCAAAACGGCATTTTCGGCGGACATATTAAGATATCAAGGCATTAAATTTAATGCATTAATCACATAGGACGATAAGTGGTATATTTTAGGAATAAGTGTGAAATTTTCGTTCATTCCAGTTTTCTCAGTCGTATGAAAATGAATTTGGGGGTTCTTGTTGGAATGCGTGTTGACATTTATATTGCTTATATATTTGCCTGCCCCGTTCCTTAAAGAATCCTATTATTTCAAATCTATGTGTTGGAATTTCTTCATATAAGAAGAGGTGGTAATGGTGCGGGACCACCACCTTAGAAAAAAAGCAACAAAGTATAAAACACCGCCAATGTGTACGGCTTTTGATTCCCATTATGTTAAACAAAATACACCAGAACTGTGGCGTTGCATTAATAGCTATCTGTCATTGCTGACGTGTGCATGAACATACTCATGTAAACGAACATGTGCACTGCAACGGCGACTCTCAATTATCGTCTTTTAATTAACTTGTGCAACCAGACTTTTCAGAAATCTTTCATTGGAGGGCCCTTGTTGAGTCGAAAATACTTAGTCATCTTCCCAAAGACATGGGGCCCTATCAGATAAAGCGTGAGGAATGAAACAAAACTGATCAATATTTAAATATTTAAAAATTACATAGCATTGAGAGTGATAAATGGCAAATTAACAGCATTGTTCAATGCCAGAAAGAAAGGGTAAAATTTTTGGAAAATTTCGTCTATATTCTATATATGGTATGGTGATAATGATCAATTACATTGGACAGATCCGCCCTGACCAATAAACGCTGGAATATTTGCATTGTATAAGATAAACCATGGGCATTCCAATGGGATTTTTGATACCAAACCGTCTTCATAATCATCATCGATCATGTGCACTTTTAGATTTTGATTTGAAACGCGCCATCAACGGAGATCAACTTTCTTAACAAGTTGTTCACATCGGTTTGGTCTATGCTTAGATAACCAGCATATTCATAGCCCGATTTTCTATCAGCATCAAGGGAACTACACCCACAACAAAGCTACTAATAGGCTGCCACCCTAATGAACAGATCCGAACGGGTGCTTTGACATCTGTTCTCCAGTGGTATTTTAAATTTACATCTCTCACAGAAATCTTTTTTTAAACTACAAAACATCATCAGTGCTACGAGTAGATTACTCGTAGCCAACCAAACACAATTGAATCAAAGTATATCTGAGATCTGGGCTGCTCTCAACAAACGATACATCACGAACATATTCAAACGTAACCTTCTCATATGGGCTGGAATTCCAACAGAGCTGCTACTGAATCACAATCTGCTCAGTAATTTCCTACAAGTTCCGACACTAAAGTAAATAAAATACGTTAAAAAGTGATCAATCAAAACGACAGCACATTTCCCAACCCCAGCCCTCCCATCCCTAAATCGTACACAATGATGGTAACGTCAAAGTCAAACGAAATATATTTAAGTTATGACGATAGTGAATTCTTAACATTTCATTTATAATTAATTGTTATGTTTTTGAAAATGATCTTTCTAATTATATTTCCACCACATGGTATGTAATTTGCATTAAATAAGTTCGAAGTGACAACATTGAAGCAATAAGCAAAAAATAAAGCAAAACTGCAGGCAAATTTTGGATTTTCCATTGGTCTATACAATTGGGAAGGTACAAATTAAAAAATGCAGCATAGACGACAACTTTAGGGGAATGCTAGAAGACAGTTGTCGCCAGAAAAAAAGACAGGCATTTGTCTTTCACTTACTAGCTAGGACGTAGTGATAAAATATAGTTTACATTTTTAAGTGAACAGACATGCTTAATTTTTCATAACAGTTTTTTGTATGCTTGCTTTTCGCTTCACATACGCATTAAACGAACCGTGAAGAAGGCTGCAGAACACAATATTAAGTTTCTGTTTCTCATGACAGGAAAAGTTTACGACAACAATAAACTGTTTAATCTTGTGTTACTTGTTTTGTGAGTTTCTCCTTAACTAGCATACCATTCCTTTTTAATTTATTATTTTTGATGCAAAGCAATATACTAGAGTAGGCCTCTTCGAACCCGAACGGAGAGCCCAATAAATTTCATTAACTCATTCGACTAGACATTTATCTACTGCTTTTTTTTAAGTTGCAATTTTTTCATTCAACTGTTTCTGCTTCTTCTTATGCAACTCCCTTTGTTTTCTCCTCTATACATTTTTTTGCGTTTACGAGGCGATCTTTTTTTGTGTGCAGGACTGTGTTGTGTATCAGCTAGCTATTGCAATTCAAGGCTATTGTCTGTAAATGCAATTATGTATGGCCACACAAAGTATGCATCAAAGAGAACATTGGATTGACAAAAGCAACATAAACAAATAAAATTGTTATCATCAGTGTAGTCCATGATTCGGTACCTTTCATTGCTTCTTATGCTTTTGAAATGTTGATAATAAAGATATATTATGAGCCGTGAAATTGGAGTAACCTTCTGATAAAATTATGTATAGTCTACGCTTGCATTGTTATAGGGTTAGGGAAGATGAGAAGAGAGTAGAACTGCTGTCCAATATTGTAACATTAACATAGTGAGTATGATTGTTATGCTTTTTTAAACCCTGGTTAACTGCTGTAGAGGGTACACTGTACAACCCTGTATACCAAATTTTGTGTTATAATTTTGTATGGGAGATACTAGAACCCTTTAACCGATATCGGCTCTTTTCTATACCCATAAACGCATGAAATATATAAGTTCCTTAACAACCTGGGACAATTCGTTTCGCTATCAATTACAATACTTTGCAAATGAGAAAATTCCAGATTTAAAGAATTGACAAGCACGTTTGGCGAACATTTTTTGGCTTCGAGTAGTCCGAAATTCATCAAAAACAAGAAAGACTACTTCTAAGCAGCCAAAAAACTGGTTTGTCTTGAGTAATGATGTCTACTATATTGAAAGCGGCACTAACAAACATCGACGAAGCAGAAAGAAATGAAGAAGACAAACAGGAGATACAAATCATAACAAGTTTAAAAAATAAAGACTTGCAATTCCCCAAAGCAGGAAAACCTCTACTAAATCAAAGTAAAACTGTAGCTTAAAACATGTCATGGGAATTCGGCCATTAAGCGAGAGAGCTCTGAGTCAAAGTTCACATGTAACGTTTTCTCTTCGTTCTCAATGACCGTACGGACAAATAAACGAATGAACTACCATGTTTGTAAATTTTTAAACGTTCAAAATGCCATCGAAGTTCAGATATTGTCGAAACTCATGTGAATTGTAGGTGACATACCAATACTTTTGCTCATTTTCGTTAGCACAAAAGCAACTAGAAAATATTAAATTTTTAATTAGAAAACAAAATTTTGGAAAGAAATGTCAAGTTTTTTTGGGTTTTGTGATTCATTGACATTTTCAATGGTTAATAGAAACCATCCGTTGCAAGCAAGCTATTACAAATTATTTGTAGATCATTACAATGTTACAACATTAAGGTACTTATCGCAGTAACACACCAAGTCACCACCAATCCGGAACATAAACAAAGAAACCAAAAATAAAACCCGCATAGCTGTAATGGCAACATAGATGAAATGAGGTTTGGATATAGATTTGCTGTACGCGGCACACGTGAATGTGTATGAACTCTTATACAACATTAGAAAAGGAAAACATAGCAACAAGAATAATAAATATTAAGGAAATCTGCACATGACCTCTTAACAGTCACACTTACACATATACTATACTACACTTTTTTCAGTAAAATAGAGTCCGCTAACTTCCCAAACTTTTTCATTGGAATGGTAGAATGGTGCGCATTTCCATAAACATGATTTGAGTTATGTGCGACTACTGAGAGTAATTGCTACTTTTTTCGGATCATTCAGATAATTTTTACTTGTGTTCGGATCATTTGAAAGTTCATGTGATTGAATGTTGTGGATGTAGTATCCTTGGTCTATTTTATTCGAGTGCTGGTAAATACTCGTAACACGTTCCAGTACTTTGGCACACACACTTACATATGGATTGTTTCCTACAATATTCAATTAGCGGATATTGTTCAAGAACCTTACAGCTTTACAGCTTACAGCTACACTGTTAAATAAACAAATAATGTTGTGCTTTGCTTCAGACGTTCAAGAATCGCTCTTGTCCTCTTGATGATTTTCGATTGATGTGTCTTTCGTTTGTTTGGTTCGTTTCGGCCCCTATGCTTGTCAGCTGGACTAACTCATTCGTTTATTCGTTGTCCGTAAGTGTCAGGTCTTGCATCGCCGTTTCATTTTATTTTCCCGTCAGTTGACAGACAGCTCTTTAATGGCTTTTATTTATTATTACCGGTGCAGAAGATCGATATTTGCTTAGGTGCAAATCAACGACTACGCCATAACCGTCTTCATTGCCAGTAAAGAACGTTTGTTGATTCCCCTTCTTTTGACAGTTATTGGTGATTAGGTGTCAGTATGTCGTAAATTGACAGGTCTGAAGAATTGTCAAGTGCTGCATTCAGTTCGGTAGCTTGGTAAAGATGAGTGAATGAATGGACGGTCGGTCGGATATTTCAACTCAATATTATGACAGATTAACAGTGATTTTATAAATATATATGTATATAGAATTAAATTAAAACACAATTTGAAATCTTCAAAGATGGCAGAAGTATACCAATTTATGAGATTTATGAGAACTATCGTTAAAAAATGTTGAACTCAAATCCGAAACTAAATAATCTTTGAACTTGAAAGAGATCAGCAAACGTGTTTAGGATATGATTGGTCTAGGTGTTCAAGTATCTCTAAATGTAAAAAAACGTGTTTGTGTTTCATAATTACTTATGATATCAGCTTTCTGAACATAAAATGTGTATTTGGTAAAATGGAGGGTACCAAAACATCGGCCCGGCCGATGTTTATACTTTTACTTGTTTGTATATATTTGACGACCTCATCAACACTTTCAAAACAACAATTCTTAAGAAGCTTCACTGTTCTGAGAATCTATTTACTGTCATTCGAAAAGTTCAAGTAGATTAAGAGGGAAAAACCTCTTTCGGAATTTTATTTCATTCAGTCAAAAAATGTATCTTCTTTTCGCACAATCCTTCAACAGAATACCGAATGTAATTAGCTTCGCATGCACAGCTATCGATGGGAGGCTTTCACAAAGACTGGCAACAAAAATCGATTGTCACCGTACAGACAAGCCGTGGTCGCTGTTGTTGTTGGCTGATTGCAACTATTCCCAACGTAAACAAAATTCGTAAAAGGAAAGTAAGAACAATAGGCCAAGCGATGCTGAATTGCAAGATCAAAACAGCATTGCTACCGGCTAACCATGATTCTATAGCATATAAGCAGAACAATAATCAATAGAAGATAATAATTCAGCCAGCATCGAATGCAGCAGTGCAAGAAACCATAATAATAAGAATACTTAAGAGCTATATAAGGCCACCACATAAATACGAGTATGTTGTATACCACAAAAGGGTGCATGAAGAAATGATACGTGCCTAACAAGCAGACACAAAGGCTATTGTACGTGGTCAACAGCTAACAATGGAAATTGATGGACATTTCTTTCAATGCTGATCGCATTTGAAGAAAGGGGAGCTGCAGGCGTACTGTGAGTCGAAACCAAAATAAAAATTCAAAATATCGGAAAATGACGACCGTTTAAGATCGATCGATCAATTTGGACCACGAGAGCTACAAACGACACCAATGCCCGACCTGTCCTAATAAGATAAAGGAAATATTGAACGTTTGTGTGTGTCTAATTTGATTGATGAATAGAACAGAGCGGTGAGATTGTATCTTTTGTTTTCTTTTAAACTACTCTAAATTCCTAAATTTTTCCTTTTGTCGCTTTTCCAAGTGTAGGATCAATTTTGTAATCTCAGAAGATTAACAGTTTTGCATTTTGGCAGTGTGCGTACGGAGTTCGTTATATATTAGTTTCTTAGGAAAACTGAACTATGTTTGCGGTGGCCTTGAGCAGGGCCTCATTACTTCCACATGTGTGGAATGCAATCAATCAAATTGCCCAGAGATGCCCACTTGACATTCGCTAGCAGTTCCCATAATATATAATGTACAATTCCACTTTGAACACAAGATACATCGGCAAACAATGAAAAGATTAATCGACACTTTGAAAGCTTTGCAAAAGGCACATTTCACATTAGCATGGCGGGTAGGCGGTGTTAATCACTTAATTCTTTTTGACGTGTTTTACTTTTTGCCGCTTCCATTTCTCATATACAAAATAAAATAAAACTGTTCTTTTGTGAAGTATTGTTGAATACTCAACGTGTGAGTAGCACCAACGAAACAAATTGAATTTCGAAATTTCGGCATGCGTTTTTAGTGGCGGTGTATTTCAAACAACACAGCCGAAAAACAGTATTATGGCTGGTCTGGGTGAAGTTTTCATGCTCTATAATACCCAAACCAAAAAGAGGATATAATGAATAATTTTATAGGTTTAGTATGTAAAGTATATGGGGAACAATTAACAATCAGTGCTAAGGAATTTACTTTTGTGTCTAATCGCTGAATTTGTATGGGAGGTACGAAATTTGTTTGCTTTCAGTCCATAAATGCAAATTTTCAAATTGGTCAAATATCGATTTCAGATAGGTACTTGAAACTCTAACTCGAATTGGGTATCAAAATAAGTCATTCAATAATATATTTTTAGATTTTTTCAATCGTATGTATATTTTCAAATCGATGTCTTGGATTTCAATAATGTATGTCGTTTAATTTGTATATGACTACCATCAAAACAAGAAAAGTATACAAATTCTAACAGACTTGACGAACACTGTCCACGCCTACCAACAACGAAGTTCATTTCAATAGCCTTGATTTTGGGTAGGGCTGTGTATAGAAGGGTGGGGACGCAATTCCTTTACCATCAACACGACACTCATCGGAGTTGGTGTCCAAAAACGACAAGTCCACAAAATTGTCACATGTTTAATGAAGCATATTTTTAGCACTGAGAACTAATTTCTAAAATTTCCTAATTTTAATTCACAACATTTTAACATAATTTGTGTGTTGTACTCTCATTAATTAGATTAATCAGATTAGAACCAATTCCGTAGAAAGAAATATTGAAAAGCGGGTAGGAGATTTAAAACAAATTGGAAAATATTACGCAGAGAATTTAGCTCTGATTTGATATCCTTGTCTAGGTCAAGGGCGGTATAGTCTGGTGCGCCGTCTTCGGTTATTTTCTAGCAAGAACTATGTCAAAAATAAATATTTTTTACTATTTTTCCTAAGCTTTGGTAACGGGGGCAAGCATGCTGCATGCGACGACCAAAGCCACGAAGCTAGCGAGCGGTAAAGTCCATAACGACAGACGCAAAGTAAAGCAACATGAACAAAAATTTAACGGTAACTTCTTTGCATTACAAATTTAATGACAAAGTTAATTGACTTATCCCATGGATGGTGTTCGACAATATATGGTGGGTCATGGCTATGCTGTTGGTTTTTTTTTATTTTAACAACATTTTCATAATGTTTCTTTTCGAAAACGCCATATTGGAAGGAAACGCAAATGCTTAATGATGTAAATTTGTTTTAAGCTATTTTCAAAGACTAATGCCGCGTTCAGAAACGCATAATAAAACCCACCATGGAGTGCGAAGAGTAAAAACTATAAAAACTCAATCGACCATGGGCAGGAGAGAGAAATGAGGTGAGGAACACAAAATAAAGAAAACAATGCCGTTTCGTTACGTTTCTCAGCCATGCAACTGATGTATATAAAATAGGATTCCTAGTGTTTCTCACCCTCCCCCCACACACTGCATTTACTTGAGAAAGGAAATATCCGGCTTTGTCGTCATCGAGTCTCAGCCCAACCTTTGCTTGTCATTAATCGGCTGGTATTATGTTATGAAAATCATAATGCTGCGTGGAAAGCGTAAAGGAATGTAAATAAGTAAACACAACAATGTTCAAAAAACCAATATGTCGTTACCACCCAGTTCCTACCCACAGCTATGTGGAGGATCAGAGCACCCAGCAAAAACCAGAAAATGTGTTAAAGACTCATGGAGCCCAGAAAGTCAAGAAACGGATGGGCGGCAGTCCATCTAATTTTGTGCTTATGCAAACGACGCAAACGCTTTGTACTGAAGACTTTTGGGCTGCCGAACAAGCCACGATGACAGCACTGTATTGAATGTCTGTCAGCCTCGGGCAAGCGCACACTGCCCGTAGAAGCATTTTCATTACATTTGTAACGCAGAGAAAGAGACAGCGGGGACCCCATAAAGAAGTCTGGCAAGCTTGTCCTCCAAATTTGGTCGGTTCCGCCCTGTTGTGGTATCCTATACAAATTGACCCCTATGACCGTGATATATATTTAATTTTTTTCTATTTAAAAAAGGAAGATGTAATATAGAAGAATCTTAAAAGACAGTGTCCAAGCATCGGGAGGCTGATCCTTTTACTTGTTTTCTGTTTTTATTCCGCCACGATTTTACTTTGTTAATACGTAGTTACAAAATTCAAGATATTCGTTTTAGCTTTTCCAACGCTTTTCACTTATACAACATCTTCACAACATCACATCATCCTGGGTAGTACCGTCGCGTCTCATTTTTCTTCCAATGTAGCAGTTAGCTTGCTGCGGACATCCTAGCCAACACAACTGCGTTTAGTCTGCGTAAACATAGTATTGTGGAAACCTTGTATGAGAAGATTCGGGGTGGATGTGATGAAGAGTCTGACACTATACACTATTATAGTGTAAAAGGGGTGTTTATGTTTGGATTGGAGTATTCCATAGAGTAAAAAAGTAGACGTTATATACGAGGAAAACTCATCGCAATGCAAGCGAAACATTTACCTTTGGATTTGCATTTTTAACGGTTAGTGTATGTTTGTGTGAGTATGTCTCTATCTGAGACGGCAATCGGTGTCGGCGGTGAAGGAGTTTATCTTTAACGACAACGCTTTGCTATTTGCCATCCATCGAATGCAAAAGCATTATTTCATCCTGGAAAATCCTCAACAATGTGTTTGCCAAAGCATTAGTGAGGGTTCTAGTCGACTTGATTGTCTATCTCTCTCTATAAGATTGTATCTCTCTTTTGCATTACAACAACAGTCTTTTCTCCCTCCTCCAGCTTTGAGCCTTTGTGTCGTTTTGACTTTGTATACTGGGAGAGGAGAGAGGTTGGGATTTGTGCGACTGATAGCTGTGGTTGCGGATTATTCACTAAAGGTGGCAATCCACCGAATTCCAACATAAACGGAAAGCATTTGAAAGGGCGCGACTGCCGAACGATACTGCAACTACATCTTAGGTTGAATGACGCATGAACGTTGTTCAGCTGGGGTCGGGAATGGGGGTAGGTTTGGTTTTGTTGTTGGAGGGTTTGTTTGGTCACTGAAATTTGATTGCACCAAATGAAGTTGATGAATTCAGTAGTATTACCCACAGGATTTCACAATAAGTCTACGAGAAGCGGAAAGCGAGTGGCTACGTTTTGACTAGCTGACTAATAGAATAGCAGGCTACTGGAGGAAACAAAAGAATTTGCACCAGCTGAAAGTTCATGAACTGTACGGACCAAGGACACAAAACGTGACGTGATATTAAGGCGTTGACTTCACGGATTGGGACATCGGCATTTCCCTTCCACAGTTCTGTGTGTAATTTATATTCTTTATTTTTCTTTATTTCTTTATTACGTAATTTAAAATCAAGTACAATTGAGACATTAAATAATGATCTGAAGGAAATTTCAATAATTTTTCCAACGAATTTATCACCAACATTAATGAGCGTCAGAAAAAAATTACAGCTAACACCATTTCAATTGAATACGAATAACGATACGAATATGAGGTGCTTCCGCATTTGCCTGTCACAAGTCCATTTATGGAACGATTCAGCGATTAGCACCATCATACCTTGCATGACTGCGACTGTAATCACAAGTTTATATACGCAAATGAATGCAAGTTGAGGCAAAGCAAACACAAACAACTGACAAATGACAATCCAGTGTATGATGGTGTTTGGTGGTCTTGCTGTTGTTGTTGGCGGTGGCGTTAACGTTGTACTTCTCAAAAGCTTATTGACCAGCCATCACAAATTCTACTTAACCAGCCATTCCACCTTTGCAAATTTGCGGTCATTTGTCATTTAAAAGCGTAAAGTAAAAATGTGAGTCCAAATTTTTTAATCCCACCATCTTTTCCTACCAAGGCCGTGCAATAGAACAATCCAATTGAAACAATGAACAAACAAATATTTGAGATCATATCTGTTTCATAATTTCGGTGGCTTGGTCACATGCTTCATAAATATAAATATAAATATCGCAAGGGATTTCTACAGAGTAAAAAATCTAAATCTTATTGGAAATTTATTTTTATAAACAATTTTATAATAGCGTTTCATTAAATTGTCAAATTTTGAGGAACAGGTCTTGTTTAGTTTGTTTTTGTACCCTTAAAAGGAGAGGTATTTTCGTTTTTCCAATACATTTGTGACGCACTAAAGGAGCCACCGTAGACCCCATGTTTCTATTAGGCCAATGTTAACACTTTTTAGGTCTTGAGAAGCCAGGCCCAAAAGCTTTTCTGACGTGAAATGCGAAATGTAACTTTGTCACGAATTATGCAGCCTCTGACACCACAAAAATTTCCAGCAACAACATAATCATTACTTTTATAAAATTGTTGTAAATACAAGAAGCCAAACTGGGTTGACGGATACAGCACGAACAGGCGCAGAGAAATGAGTTAACTTGCATTATATTAACAAACATTGCTGTGACAATCCATAGAAAAAACGTAGCAACGCCACTTGAAGGAGTGTCACACTAAGCAACAGTAAAAATGTGCAATATGTAGACGAGCTTGAGGTTGAAGTAGCTGATGACTCTTACAATGAACATGGAAAAGCATGAGCGCGTACTTTTATCACAAGCCAATTACAATTTATGAACGTCGTCACGGCGGACTCAGGGAAAACACAGTGGCCGCTTTTTGGCCGTTTTTGTGGTGTGCGCATTTTCTCAAATGCATACCATACCAGAACATGTCATGTCATGCCATGAAGCAGTCTATGTACACTATGCTAATGATATATCGGGTGTAGCAACCAAGTGGAAAATATGACAATACAACCATACCTGGGGATAAATGCCGAAAACTTGAGAAACATGACGGTTTTTAGCTTTGGTTTCCTATTTGATGTTTGTAATAAATAAATTTGACTTATGAGAATATTAAGGTGTTTAACATATTGCCTTTGCGGACTTTTTCGATATATTGAAAAAAGTCATCACCTTTCTTATTAAGTTCTTGGTTTGTTAGCCAGAGAAAGGTCGAGAAAAAACAACAAACACAACAAACAACGTACAAAAAATTAGTTGTCAATCATTGTTTTAAGAGTTTGCTGCTCAATGCACACGAAGTATCTGCAGAAAATATATTCCAGCAGTCTTTTACATGTGTTGGCGTTCCAAAGTCAATGTCGTCCAGTCTCCAGTCTCTCTAGGCAAAGCAAATAAAATTAGATTTCCAGATTTCTTACTCAAATACAACGAAGCCTGCGAATTAAATAGCTCGTCGCTTTTGATTTTACATTGGCAACTCCAGCCCAAAGCGAGAAGATGGCGCCTTGACGTGTCATGACTGCTGAATGTTTGCGTTGGAAGGGTGGGTGGGAACGGAGCATTTTTTATCGGATTTTATGTACCAAAAACAATAAAATTATTATAAACGCATGAGAACGACAAAGGGAAATGACAAAATGAAACAAATGGCGAGACTGAAACCGGCTAGCATAAAATGGTGGACCACGTCAGTATATATATTTTTTTTTTTGGTTTGGTTTTGCCTCCACTTCAAGAAACTCTCCGCAGGTTGGCAACATTCAAAACAATCACGAAATCGAGAAAGACGATGCGAGAGAGCACCGCAATGTGAGAGTTCGTAAATGTGTCATTATTATTTTGAGTGAAATTAATTTTGAGATTTGTCATCAGTAGCGTAGTAGCATTGCACCACGATAGAATACGGCTGGCCGGCATTCAATTCCCCCTAGCACTACACATTATTATAAAGTTATTTTTGTCACCAAACCGCTCAGCGACAAGCGCTTAGGCGTCGTTGAATAAGCAAAAACAAAAATACCTCTATGTTGTTGTTTTTGCGGTCCGATACAAGTTATGGCTTTTTTTGAAGCAGCAACGACAGCGAACGATTAACAAGTCCGAAGTTGGGAGGCGATGGGCGTTCGCCATTAGTCCTCATTTAGTTTTTTTGTCGTGCGAATAATGTAAAAACATGGATTTTATTACTTATTCAAAGGACACATAAAAACAAAGCAAAAACATTTGGCATATAACAGAATACACACCCAAGAACAAACCAATAAAATACGAAATTGTGTTGTCATCGGTCTGGTAAACGCTGTCGTACTGTTCATTGTAAAGTAATATTTTATTTATTTTGTTATTCAGAGTGTATAGAATCACTCGTAAACCCATTTTTATGGGTTACATACATCAATTTGTTTGTGAGGTATCAGAGCTCCTAAGATTCATTCAAGCGAGTTGAGAGACACTAACATATCAGTAAGGGTATGTTCTGAATTAATTCCTATATTCCTCATTACAGAAAGTTTTGCAAATAACTTTCACTACATATACATATATATTTATGAATATTGGGAATATAGGTGATACCCACCATCAATACAGTTGACGCCAACGTGTCCGGGTCAACATTCAAATAGACTTGGTTAAATTGTGTTTATCCTAATATATATTTAATTAAATACGTTTAATGAATTTATATTATGTGGTTATGTTTGGTAGTGTTGCCTTATTCAAAATACAAAAACATTCTCAAACGAACCCCACGAATCAGCGAAATAATTTTGGGAGCTCTCATTTTTCCCCAGTACGAGTGATAGACTGGCTCATGTGAGTAATAGAACAATTTTTAATGATGGTGAAGACGAGACTGCGTCAAATTTGGTGATGAGAAATTCTTGTACAAGAATTTGCGGTATCCAATCGATCGTCGGTAGGTGGTGTTAAGAAGACCGCTTAGGGCTTCTGTGTTTATTTCTTTGGGTGTGCTGCAGTGGGTGCGATTGTGGATGAAAAAGCATTAGTAGTGGTTGAGTTTGGGGGTGAAATTGAAATCTCACTTTTGACTCGTACGTAGGTTAGGCTGCATAATGGTGGTAAACAATAAAGCTATCAATTTTTATATTCATAAATATTTTTGAATTCTAATATTGTTTTAGGTAGTATGGTTAATAAAGTGAGGTGTTGTGGTAAAGTTAATTCAATTTAATTAAATTTAATGCCATAACCCACATTTCAAAATCGTCAATAACAACACAAACAGTGCACTACCCCGTCTTCTAATACGCTGTGCCAAAGTCGGCGACTATAAAATGTTCGCAGGAGAGATGACTGAACCCTTTCAATTTCATTATTTTTATGAATGCAAAGGCAATATAAATGCTAAACAGAACATCAAGGTTAGCATTGCGAAAAATAAAGAAGAAGTGGCCGAACAGTAGGAGTGGTGTGAGTATTTCGCAATAAATTTCAAGCACTCAATACATATCACAAGTATCAACGTGAGAAATCAAAACGAGACGAAGGCCAAAGTACAGAAAAAGTAATCATAAGCCCAGATCGATAAAACTCTTTACTATAAAATTGTCATATATAAATGAAGTGTGTATGCATTTTCATACCCTTCAGAGGAGATGTATATTCCCTTTGCTATTACGTTTATAACAAAGATAAGAAGTCATCTGAGAGCCCATAAAGTATATATATTTTTTATTTTTAAGCCGACATTAAAATTGTCCGTAATTGACCGAGACTGACTATATATGCAACAAAGACTAATATTAATGTAACGTATACTCTGGAGTAGTGCCACAGAATCATGTATTTTAAGGATAATAGACAGACACTACTTATCACAAAGAGATAGTGCAGAGTAGTGCAGTCAAAAGAGTGTACATAGTTAATTAAGGTAGTTGTGTACTTTAAGTCATTGAAGCTCTTTTGTAAGTATATAAAAAGTGAAATACTTTATTTCCAAAAAATAATTTTATAAATCTCGAGAGCACGTATCGTGTTTTGAAAAAAAAAAAATATGCACTTGCCATGAATACATCATTCATGTTCCTTATAAATAGCAGTCGCAATGGGAAATGTAATATTTGGAAACATTTTGTCAATTTCCAATTTCTTGCAACTCGGTTCATTGGCAGCATTGACATTGTGCAAGCGTGATTGTGTGTATATTTACGGCAATTTGTGTCGTCGTGTTGGACATATGCGCGTGCGAATTGCTAAGTTGTGCCAATCTTTCGATTTCTATCATTCATCCACACTTTTCGCTTGTCGTTTAACTTTTTCGCCTGCCTGCAAGACCGCCAATGTCCTCAAGACGTTTTTCTACATAAGAATAAACCATTTTCTTTTCTGTTATATATTTTTGGGTAACTATTTTTAGCTGCGGGAGGGAGCGATGTTTTACACCATTTTCTGGTATTTAAACAAATATGGGAAACGGACAAGGAACAAGGTTATTCTTAGAAAAGTGTACGAGAGTAAACCAACGTGGTTGGAATTATATTGCCGTTTGGGGTGGTGAATGAGAAATGAAAGAAGTTACGTGACTAAAATTGGTCGGTTGACAAAAGTCCATTTCAGTGCTGCGCGTAGAGCGCTAAAGCTCATCTCGCCGACTAGTCATTAGCAGTAGTATTATTATTCATATTCTACGTATCATTTTCTTATTTCTTTTTCTTTTGTTGTTATTTTCTTTTTGTTGGTATATGACAAATTGCTAAAAAGTGTGTCTGTAAATTGTGAAGCCCGCTCTTCGCTGAACGTGTCTACGTAGCGTTTGGCCAAAAATCCTAACAAGCTGTCCTGTTTTAGCCATAAAAATTATGAAGTGAAATAAAATACCCGCTACGATACGTCTATCCACTTTGTAATTGCTTCATGCGTATTTTTCTGAGCAGGATTTTGTAGTCCAGGTGCAGAGAGTGTGAAATTCTTTGAGAACTAAGCTTAAGTTGCTCTTTCATTGAATTTGATTTATTCTCTATTTTGCGTGCTCTCGTTTGTTTTTATTTTTGATGAATATTCTTTATGGGTTCAATAAAATAGGCCAATGGTTCATACCATGATATTAAAGTGTTTTTTCTATGAATGGCATACAATTGTCTTGAAACATAAATGAAACAAAAAAATGAAAACATTCAGAGATTTTGTACACTGTTTGTAAGGGGTTTTTATGGTTCTCTAAGAACTATCCACGAATTTTCCGGTTTATACAGATACAGAATATCTATTGGTGTTATCAAGAGGGAAGGACCACCACTTATAATGACTACACAGTATAAAAAAGCAACGGAAATGCCACATTTCATTGCATGAACATATGTACATACATATAGATATGCGTTTGGTATGTTCGCATTTAACGCATGGTCGGTTATACATGTTGAGTTTATTGTTGTTTAGTGGCAAAAACAATTCACAGTTCAAATTTAAAATTGTGGTTGATTTGTGTGTTCAGTTGGTTTAAGCTCCACCCTTAAGTGATACCGAATATCACAAATGGCAAAATCATCAATTGGTCCAGTGAATGTACAAATTTCAAAAATGCTTAAATTTATTTCCTGAGGCCAAATACACCCTTGGATATGGACTTCAAGCTTAAGTACACAGTCCCACTAAGAACATGAAACGTTTAATGTTTCTTTTTTCTGTTTTTTCCGTAAGAAACTCTTATCATTTAAAGTGAATCTGACCTCAAAGGAAATGTCGAGATTTCTGTCTTCGTCTTCTTATCGTCTGTAAGCACTTTGCTACGTCCCTTTATGTTTTATATGTGAATGACTATTTTTATTTTGGAAAACATTAAAACTACTCACCACCGTATCCACTGAACTAACCGCGAGAACACAACACAACGGAATATAATAGAATTCAAGAATTAAGTGAAATGCTTGTGCATAGACAGAATTTTGTGTTTTCATGAAAATAAACATCTAAAGCAGAAAAAGAGCTCCAATAAACATAAAAAGATACTTGAAAAACAGAGAGATGACTAGGTACCGCAATGCCAAGCCATGCCAAGGCATCAATAACAAGAGCGGCCCTAACAACGAAACGGGTCGTTTCGGATCGGCGTCCCAT
Source organism: Themira minor (assembly GCA_001014575.1). Classification (NCBI taxonomy): domain Eukaryota; kingdom Metazoa; phylum Arthropoda; class Insecta; order Diptera; family Sepsidae; genus Themira; species Themira minor. The sequence continues at coordinate 17,221 of JXPZ01021064.1, forward strand.
GTACCCTCAAATCTCTGTCACGCATGTTAGGAGGACAAGAGGACAAAATAAAATCGCGTAAAAATACAATAACAATAAACGAATCGATGCCGACGACAATAGGCAATGCCTTTACGATGGCAGAGGACATGAGATAACAACAAAGAAGTAACAAAAAGCATACCGCGCTAATAGAAATTTTATGACAGGCACTCGTGCCTACAAAAACAACAGTGTAGTGCAAATGATGCCAACGCAACCAAGAAAGTGAAACACTAATAATTACAAAAAAACCAAGAAATCCAAACCGTCTGCACTCTAGATGATAATAAAAGACAACCGGTACTACAATTAGTGTGAAAAGAACATACACAAATTAGAGGGCATATACACACTAAACGATGCCTGTACATAATCCAGGATGAACGATACCCGATTTCTTCTTAACAGTACTTCACAATGTAGTTTATCAGAGAAGCTTAAGCCTGGTATATAATAAAACGAAAAAGGGAGAGTTGGCCAAAATATATGTTTTATTTTCATTTATTACATTTCTCTGCTAAACTGTCAAGGCTTTTGGTAAATTTCATTATATCGAATTACTACACATAACAGACCATGTTCTTGCTCCTTACCCTCTTGTTGTGGTAAGCGAGGGGAAGGGAGACACATAGTGAATATCACATTTCAACATGTACATATGTACCTAAGTATGTTTATACAAACATACATACTAAATACCTAACACTATAGGTCGGTCCATCCTCGTGGACGAACAAGTCTTTATTGTTGTTTTAGTTGCTGCTACTCTTTAAGGTCTCTTCAATTCCATGTACATAAAGAAATTACCTACCTAGTTGTTTCCATTTTAGTATGCAAGGAACCGAGAAATCAAGTTAGTATTACAATCGTCTATTATTAAGAATGTAAAGAGTTATGAGTTAACAAGTGAAGGGTCATTGCTTTGTCAATAGACAGATGGACTGATGGAAGGACAAACCACACACACACAAAAACACATATACATACCGTCATTCCTAAATCGTATAAAAGTATGATTCTGGACCCAATATTTACATTCTTTATGGGGTGTCCAATAATTCCTATTGAACGTTAGAAAAATGCACAAAGTTGATAATTTCACAATTTGAGTGGCTAGATAAGCCCAACAGCCAGCATTTCTTAAATTCATCCTTTCCATTTCTTTAGCCATTTTAATCTATGCAGGTTTAACAAAGAAATTGGGTCATATCGGTTATGGTAAGTTAAATAGAAACCCAACTTTTGACTAACGAAGTTTTTCTATAATTGACCGATATTGAACCATATTCTCTTAATTTGGACCGCATCTGATTAGGGGTTAAAATAAAAGGACAAAACGTTATTGTGATTAAATTGCCTCAGTGAATACACGTTTACGAATATGTTTTTCATATTTTCATTTGTACTTTTACACATTGTGATCAGGATTTATGTCGTATGACCCGTATACTCTTGTTCTTCTTTTACCGTCAAATTTTGTATGGTATTTTATTCGAAGTGTTTATCCATTGCTACCACTAGTGAGAGAAGAAGCGATATGAGCAATATTATAAGCAATGCATTTGGTAAAATTTGCGGAATCGTAATACCTCCTCAACGGGCTTGGTGTTTTTAGGTTTGTAACGCGAACTATTTTCAACTGGGAATTTATTTCTCAAAAATATACTCAAAACGCTTTAAATGCCTGTTCTGCGCGTACAATGAATAATACCTTCGCTTTAAAAAATTAATCGAATATTATTACAAATTACCATCAGTAGCCTGAACAACAAATAGTCAGCTGAGCTGAATCGCGCTTCAGAAGTTACGTGCGGTAATCAACTAAAAGTGGGTTTCTCTGAAAAAATCTTTTGGAAAACTCCGTTTTATGTCTTAACAGAGGTGTTTGGTCATGAGCTAGTGTCTGGTTAGTGTTAAGCACTGCCTATTTAGTGATGTTTATGACCAAACAAGAAAATCCATGCGTAAAGAGGTACCGAGATAATATAAAGGAAGCTAAAGAAATATTCCTGTTTAAAACATAGCCAAAAAATTGTTTCTAATTAGTTGGCAACAGCTGTATATATATATACATACAGTATTGTGCAAAACCTAAGCAACTCCGGTAAGTGTAATGAACAAAATTGAATATCACAACTACAAACANAACGAGTCAATAAAAAACTATGTGAACAATACAAGAATTTACCCTTTCTTCGAAATATGATGATTTATTAATCTTGTAAAAAATTAAATATATACGTACATAATAATAAAGTGGGGAGGGAAACAGCCACTTCGGCCACCAAAACATTTTTACAATCACATCACTTCAATTAAGATGTCAAAACGTCATTCGCTGTCAGCCGCCTACTCGACTACAAAGCGCAAAGAAAATTCTCAGAAAGAAACACACTAACCAAACCACAGAAAGCACCACCTGGAAATTTTAAAGAAAAATATTCTATTGATCGGCATTTTCTTTTGGTTGTTTACTCTAAAAATAAGAAAAATAAGAAAAAAACAGCAGCAAACCGCTGAGTGGTCTTTAGTGATAAGTTTTTTTACTTGAGTGTGAATTTCGCAAAACCCGAAGAAATGAAACACTTAAATTTCTATTTCTACTCTTAAAGCATATTAAACATAAGCATCCCTATTTCGATAAGTCATTCAACGTTAATAAATAAGAATCTTTTTAGCCACCAGAGAACATATTAACTGGCAAATCCTTAATATAAATAATTTATTTTCTGGACCACGAATTTACCGCGTTACATTCAATAGTTTTCGCAATTGTTTTTTTTTTTCACATTATTAAGAGGGATAGGCATTAAAATAAAGGTAATACAATAAAAAACCAAATTGTAAATATAGCCACCACTGAATGTTTCTTCAAAAACCAAATATTTTTCTCTGAAATAACCGGAGTTAAATCGACTGTTCTGTTGGTGGTGTATGGTGTGTATACCTAGGGGTGGGAGTGGTGGGTTATGTTTTTGATTTTTATGAGGTGCTAAATAAGCAAACCGCAAAATTACGCGCACAAGCATAGCAAAACAATAAGAGGAACAATAACAAGACTTAACAAAAGAAAGAGAATAATTTTGCGGTTTACCACATGGTCAGAAGGGGGCACGCGAAGATTATAAGATTGTTGGAAGGTCATGGGACGGATGGAATGAGGTGTGGAGGGATGAATGTTTGCAGCATCCATCGAATTGACGTCAAACGAGGTGTGTACGGCTTAGCAAATTGGAAATAATTTCAAAATCAAAGTAACAACAACACAGTTGCAATATTTATTACTCAGATAGACAAATCAACACAGTTGGCCAAAGAAGATTTTGAAAATCGGCACATATAAAAGCCAAGGTAAGGATGGACTAAAGCAATGCCGGCTATGACAGCATTGTCAAAAACACATTTCTTTCCTTCCGATTCCAAGTGACGCACAAGTGGTTTGGCGATCGTAAAAGTTAAATCAGTATGTGTATGTAGCTGTTTTGGCATCAACAGCTATTTCACACTTTATTCCATAGCTATTGATGAAGAATTCACTCCAGTGGCACTGTGTTTCTTGCCAAATTCCCATTCAAATCCCATATTCTTCAAAAGCGTCTAGGAAATATTTTCGCACGTTACACAAAATCGTCTGTGGTTCAAGCAATGCACAGTTGTCGCTGCTAAAAACGTACAAGACAGATCGACACTAACGAATAGACTGAAAGGTAGCGTGCGACTCACAAAAAGTCAGCTAACATTTTTGTAATTTATTGTATTGAATTATTGGGGAATTTATTTGCTTCGCGGTCTTTTTTCTGTTTTCATTTCTCAGCCAAAAATGTACAATTTCGCCAACGCCCACAAGAGACCAGTAAACATTTACCCAGACAAATTTACAAAAGGAAATCGGTAATAATGACATTTTCATTTCAATACCACAACAAACAATTTTAGTACACTTTACCACCGAAGCGCTCGCCTCACTCGCGTAACATAAATATAGCAAAAAGGCCGTTTTTATGTTTTACTTACATTAGTATCTGATTTTTTTAACTGTCGTTGATTTTTGTGGTTTTCATGTGTTTCAATTTGAGTAATATGCCGGCCAGGCACATGAGCAAAACAGTAAAGGAAAATATTCAATATGTGATTGTTGGCCGAAGATTAACCCTCAAGAATTTCATTGATTGTCCCAATGGAAAGATTGTTACCGCAGCATCGACAAAAAGTACCCAGAGTTCCAAAGGAAAGGGGTTGTACGTAAAAAATTAAACCGAAATGTCAACGAAAATTTACTTAGAAAATTAAATCCATTTTTAATAATTTCCCATTAATCTCAACTTAGAGTTGCCTATCTCGAAAATCCAATTCAGTTAAAAAAAGCGGACGTCGCAGGTACAAAAGTCCCATCATCGGATAGGCGGTCTTATAGGACACCCAAATGAGTTTGAATTACAAATCTCGTCGATTTAATAATGAAAATATTAATAGAAGAAAACTGAGTGGAATTAAAATGAAAATTCTATATCTTCCCGATTGCCAAAATCTAAAAGGTGTAAATCCGGTAATTCCCTTTTAAATAAAAAATTAAAAATCGAAATGTTTAAATTAATAATTATTCATTTGACTGGTTAGTGGGATTTTACACTCGTACCCTCCCTGGCACATCAGAATCCCACGCACTACTCCTGACGTTGAGAAATTCGGGCAACTGAAAAAATTCATATTTAAAGCAACAACAAAATGAGGGAGAAGACAGGGTAGAATCGAAAAATAAACGCATGGGCTAATTTTTTAGGTACTGTTAGCTGTTAAACCTTCAGACTCACATTTTTTGACGGACTCATGTCTTTTTCCGAATTTTTTTATAATTTTAAAATTTGCATGAGGAATAATTGTGAAGGGAGGTGAGAGATATTTGCTATTTACTTTTTAAAGTCGCAGTGGTTTAATTTGGTTGGATTTTCAACACATGCCACCCAAGGAATTTTCCAACTTCATACAGAGGCACAAACACATGCACACACACTATCTGCCACTCCAAGCGCCCGATTCATATTCAAATGAATTTATTGAATTTGAAGGAATTGCGTTTGACTGACTTTTCACTTTTGGCTTTAATTTATGCACTTTTAAGTTTCGATGGGCCACTAAAATCGATGAGGTTGCATTATTTTTCTATCCAACCAAATGATTGAGTAAAGTTTAAAAGGGAAAAGTATGTACTCATGAAGATCGACATTTTTGGATATTTATTTCGTGAATTTGTCACGTTGCCTGTTTGGTCTTTAACTGCAATTTGTAGGGGTTGAAACTCTTAGAAATGTTCGCACCAACTTGGCGTTCATGCATCTTTCGATACCTAGGCAAAACAATTGGCCGGTTTTCCTGCTGGATTCAGATACAGGTATACAGGAATCTCTGAAAACAATTTCAAGAAGGGCTCTCACCTTGTCTGCCGCCGTGGGTGCGTGTCGCCGTCGAGCTGGCATCACTTGGAGGACGATGTTGTAAATGTTGATACTCATAATCGTAATGTGATTGTTGTTGCTGTTGTTGTTGCAATTGCAAATTCTGATGCTGTAGAGTGTTTTGTTGGGATGTGGATGTTGAGGGGCCGACGACACCTTCACCCGGGCTTGATCTCAGAACGCCTATTACGCCGCCACCACCACTGCCTCCACCAGCCAATACGCGATTGTCGACATCGCGACAATCGAGCGTCGTATCGTATTCATAGGGATTCATTGTGGTCGACTCTAAAGGACATTCGTCGTCGTCGGTATCGGTGCCACCGTCGTAGAAATTCTCTGTATGACGGTACGCGTGATGATGATGATTCTTTGAGAACTTAATTTTGATGGCTTTAAGGGACTGTAGGTCGAGAAATTCTGTTACAGACGCACTAGCGCTCACAAAAACACACGGTCACGCACAATCACACTACTGTACCCACTCTACACGACAAGCAGGTAGCTGGCGATATATTCGGGAACTCACACTAAGCGACGCGATGCACTAAAACATGCATTCGGCTCAATCGATTGGTTTTCTCGTTTCGGGGTTCAAATTACAAGTTTATGCTGGAAACGACGCCATCATGCGTCTTCTAGGAGCATTCTTTGGATGTTTTTTTGCTCAGCCGATGTTCGCAATTTGTTAATTTTGATGACTTTGACTGGGCCTTTCAATTTTACGTCCGCAAAACGAAAATATGTTCGATATTTCGCCCAGAAATGGGAGCCAACAAAAGTTGCCTGCGGTAAAGCAATAAAATTTATACAAAATGTCTTTGTCTGTCCCGTTTATTAGCGGCCGGTTTCTTCGACCTAAACCAGGACGAGGCAGGCAGCTAAGGGGGAACTGCTGGAACAGCACTCTCACGGAAAAATCAACGAACAAACCAACGAACGAACGAGCAAACAAACAAAACTTGCAGGCAAACGGAATTAATTTTTGGCTGGCTAACGAGAACCAAATTCCTCTTAAGTGGTCGACTAGACGACTGAGAGACTATTTGGGATAGTTTTCACTCGGTAGACGCGGTTACGATTGCCATACATTTTTAGGGAAATTCACCCGCGTTTTCTCTTGCTCACTTTTTAACTCCTGTTCTTTTCTTTCGACTTATTTTGCGTTTCTTTTCGGTGGGATTGCGATTTTCGTTTTTCACAATGCACAATTGAAGACACTTTTCACTCGCATGCTTTGACAATGAAATTTATTTCTTCTATCCACCACTGCGGCATTCAAAAGCTTTATAATTTTGTTGTTCAATATTTTCCTTTTTCTCACTTCGAAGATTCGAACACACTCACAACGGCAAAAACCGAAGAAAATGAAAAGAAAAACAATAAAATTTTCCTCCACTCTCACTCGCACGTTCAAATTCTATTCACGACGGTTCGTTTTACACAAATTTTCTTCTCTTGTGTTTGGGACTGCTTTCAATTCCATGTACAATTTTTTCGTCTCACTTTCCGCGCGTTCAACTTCCAGTACAACACTCAAGCAGCAATTTTTCAAGACTAACAGGCTCTAACCGAAACTAACCCACAGACTACCAGCAAACAGGAAACAAGCGTCATGCACACACACTTCTCTCTAACTTGTTCGCTCTCGCTCTCTCACAAACTCTCACAATGTTAACTTAACAGCGTTATGCAAACGGTCTGAGTGGATGTTTTCGCATATAGAACTGAAATTCTCTCTGAAAGCTATATTCTGTTACCTAATAGTTGGTCTCTCAACGAGAACAAGAAATTCTTGAATGAACATGCATGCACATTTAACTGTTAATAGCAAAATCCGGAGTTGGAAGAAAAAATAGCACAACACATACACGATATAACATGTTCATCGAAACGGAATTATATGGGAATGTGTGTATACATGGATGCATATCCGTGTGCAGCATGTCAGAGAGCTCGTTACCCGTTGAAGGGAGTTCAAACATTAAATATTTACATACATTTAAAAATATATATATAACAAAAATATCTAATGATATACAACATATTTGGAAATAAAAGGAACGTGGGGTAATAATCGATTTCCTTGAATGCCATACACTCATTCATGTACAAATACATTCCCCAACAGAATCAAAAGAGTTGTATACTACTACTGTAGTTGTTGTAGCAGCTTTGCTGTTTGTTTTTGTAAATTGGCCACGACCGCCTAAAGGCCCTTAGATAAACCCAACGAAACTCTGTAAAACTAGCGATTTGTTGGCGAGAGAGAGCGATAAATGCTAACAACTCTAAAATGTTGTATACACAATAGGGGAACGGCGTTGTTGAATGTTCGTTCAGTTCATCTTGGTGTGGGTTTTAAAGGAAAATGTCAGAGTTAGAGCAGTGGTCGGGGACTTTTACGATTGCATACCAACATTAACAATATGTGTGTTATTCATAGGGAAATTTAATTTTATATATTTATAATTTTATTTACTTTTACATACATGTAGGTTTTTATCATTAACAAAATTGTTATACCTCCAAATGAGAGAGATATTGCCATTACATTTTTAGTATAGTCTCCGGAGACCCCATTTAGAATATGTTTACGGCTACAAATTCTTTATGATGAACATGGCTGCATCAACTTAGGAGGTGATCATGATTCAGAATATATTCCGAATATATAATGAATGTTTGAAATGAATGTTACACTGGAGGAAGATATAATAAATATAGCGAAAACAAATTTATGATTAAATGCTAATTTTGTTTAGTGGTGGAGTTCGATTTGTACAAATAGGCTAAGTTGATTTCATGAATTCAAATCACGAAATTATGAGCATTTTAAATAGTCAGTTATAGCTCAATTTTGCACATTAATAAATGCATACCTTTTTCCAAACACACACACTTTTAAGTGTACTGCATTGTACATGTACAAAAGTGTACATAATCCTATAAAAGTGAAAATTATTTTCCAATAGTAGAAGGTAGAAGTTTACACGCAAACACAAGAAACAGAAAAACAGGAAATTGAGTTTTTAAATTTACTTGTTAATTAAATTGATGATGTGCATGCTGTTGCACTGCTGTTTCAGTTGCCCATGATCATCATTCGAAACGGTTGCGTCGTGCTATGAGTCTGTGACCATTAAAGTTTGTAAAAAATCGAGGTGAAAGCTAAGCTATTAGCTTACAAATGTGTCCTTTTATCTTTGACTTCTATTCTATTCATTCGTTTATTTGGTGGGTTCATTCGGCTTAAAGCTTCAATGCTTGAGTATGAACTCATCTAATTTAAGATGCACATGGAAATGTTCGTATTTGATTTGTCATTAGATTTTTTTAATACATGGGCCAGAAACTTGTATAGTATATACATTCCGAAACAATGTCAATAAGTAAATAAGTAAGTCATAGTTACCGTTTCTATATTGACCAAGATTTTGAAATTTTTAATTTTACAAAGGCTTGTATCGACAACCCTTTTGGTGCAGCTCAGTTCAATCAACATTTTATTTCATCAATTTATTATAGTTTTGTAGTTCGGCCCCTCACGTGGCCACCGCCGGCACTAAAAATCTCAAAATATGCCACTGCAACCAAAGGTGAAGTGTACAATTAATTTCAAGCGCAATCGAAAGTACTCGATGCCAAGAAGAGATTTCACTTAAATCGATTAACAACGGCTTAAATGCACGCACACCTAGTGGAAGTAGATGTACATGTCTTTGCTGCACCCCTTGTCGCTATGCTCAACATCTGCTGCCGCTGTCGCTGAGAGATGCACTTAAGCGTTACGTTTAAGGATTTCTTTCAATTGACAGATTTATAACAAGAGAAAACAACCACAACAACCAGAACTTCGAGAGGGCACATGAACAATTCATAAACACTATGCAGCGGTAACTGTAAAACTAGGGGTGGGTAATACAGTGGGAATATTTATAAATAAACAAAATCACTTAGAGAGCTCTAAGATGTTCATGGAATATGTACTTTTGCCGCCCGTTCCATTTCATCCATGTGATTATTATTAATTTCCACTTCATGGCCGAGTCATCGCTGTGGACGGCCAAACGGCATGCTGCCGAAAACCAGTAGTCTTTATTATAGATTGTAAGACAGGTTTTGGATGCAATTTTGCAACAAACAGGAAGACGAAGATAAAAACACCGGCAAAAATACCAAGACAAGTTGGAACGATTGACTGAATTACTGCAAGACTGCGAAATACAATACAAATTTTCGCGATTGTGCAAAATCGAATAAACGTTGTCATTCCGCAATGGCAAAGAAATGCTCCCCAAGGTTTTGAGAAAAACATACACAAACCACACATAAAATGACATTAGCATATTCATGTGTACAAGCGACACTACAGCATATGCGTTTACTCTCCTGCTGTTGGCAATCTTGGGACACACAAATGCATTGCCATTTGGCTATTGAGTCTATATCGTATGAAATAATGGTTCCGTAAGGGGAAAATATGTGAAAAATAATATGTTAATGTGGAAATGCGTTTGTATACCCTCCAGAAAAATCAGAGATCAAGAGTTGCTTTCGCTATGTCCGTCTGTTTGTCTGTCTGTTGCAAGCATGGTTGAGGACAAACGTGAGTACTTAATTTCATGTGATGATTTATTTTCAGTCTTGGTATTTAAAATGGGCTATATCGGCCCAGGGATTTTGGTACCTTCCATCCCATAAAACCGAGTTTTTTTAACCTTATGAAATTTTATTGGGAATTAACAATTATATTTACCTTTGAAACTTAAGCTGCAAAACATTTATGAAGTTATGTATATGTATAATTTTAATTAAGATAAAACTTGGTGTTAATCACAAAGATACCTTAAGAAGGGTTAACAGGTTTCTCACGAACATTTGGTCCATTTGTTAAGTATGGAAGTGTCAATGTTGACATCCTCTTGTGGAAACTGCCAGCCAATCCGTATACCGTCAATAGTCTGTGTAAAGATCGCTTTTGCATTGTATGATATCGTAATTAGATTTGTCTGTTACTTTGACAGCGGCCACCCATGGCGCATCGATTTAAATCCGACAACAAGCAATTCTAGCTCGCGATGTCAACCAATTACCATTAACAATGTTGTCCCACCACAACTGCATGTAATGTATTCAATACAAATGCGGTATACGATGTATTTTGGTTGTTTTTCCACCATCCTTTTCCGTTTCATGCCATCAACGAAAAATCATCTTTCAAATGGCTGGACTGGGTGTGGCACTGTGCATACGAACACCACTGGCGGGCAACTGGCAGTGGTGCCAGCCAGCACATCATCATCGCCGTCAGCAATTTACGAGTGCACATCGAAATTGTCCCGTAAATGGCATCGATGACAGCCCTCAATGGATCGGGGGTCGCATGACCTCAGATCTAGAGGGATCTGGTTTCGCGTTGTGTCGGGTCGACTAGAATATATGCTGTAGTCGTTCTGGATTCATGGGCTCATGTGAGAAGTGAAGACTACGCATTACACTTTATTGTCATTGGTATTTTGCGCTCTATCTCCGCTCTCATTTGCTCTTGTTGTATGTTGTGGAATGATGCATGTTTCGCCAAGGTTAATAATGCGGATTCAACGGCGAAGCTCACTTTTCTTAACGATCTTCTGTTACCTAGAGTATTCTTTTAAAATATCGGAACGTCTATAATGGATGACCAACGGTGAGGTATGAGTTAATAAAGACGACAAGTTTTCCCATTTAATGGTGAAAGTTTTAAACCTTGACAGTCCGATTCCATCAATTCCAATATATATACAGCGGTTATTATTATTGTTATGGATTTGTATTATTATTGTTGGGACCATTGCCATAATTTATGCACGTACTATCTTCTTTTCCCATCCTGGACGTCATATGCAGATACCGAATAGAAATGCTACAAGTATCAAAAGTCATCATCCGCAGAGAGACTCGGCGCTCATTAATCGAAAACGTAACTGTGTCTCGCCATCATCATTCCTACATCTATCATTATCATCATTGTTATCACTTGAGTTGTCTTTGCCGTTGATGTTGTTTTAAGTTGGTGGTAAGTTGACTTCCATTTGTCTACATCTACATGTCAACCTTCAGCATTTACTCTGTTTCAATTCAATAAGAATGCTCATTCGGCACAATGAGCATGAGTAAGTTTGTATTGCGTTAAAAATTAGACTTTCGCTTCAAAGCGCTATTCTTCTGCATTGCATGCATATACACGATGCTGCAGAACTTACACACAAACATTATTCTTTAGTAGTAGCGATGTCAACGACTTCCTTAATACGCTTGAGTGCTCTTAACGAAGAGGAAAAGGAATTGAAGAATGAGCATAAGAACATATTACCGTGTTTTTCTTGCATTAAACCCCTATATTTTCACCTCGGAACTTCCTTACACACACACAAACACACACGCCTACATTCACGGATAGTATGATCACTGGTATCATTGCCATCATCCGTCATTTGTAAGTCAACATCTTTATCATCATTATCTGTTAGATTGCAGTAGCCTATATAGTGGGGGGTACAAACGAATTCATTTCATTTTTTTTGTCGTTGTCGCGAAGGATCTGACAAAGCTACCATCAATATCAGTTGGAACACTCAAACCGATCAAACTAGTTCTAAACACAGTTCTGCCCCCGTCGGGCAGAACCTTTACATTGAAGTGTAAAGGATTGCAGCACGAACGCTCTTCGGTGGTTAAAGATTTTACAATTAATAGACCGAACGAGTCTGCTAGGCCAGTAAGAATGTTATTTGTTGTTGTTTTTCAATTGATATTTGCATTAGCACATCAGTTTCTTTTTTCAATATATCATATCATGTTACATGTACGACGTCATGGTATATTTTTGGTATATGGATCATTTTCTCTTGGGCAGCCTAGAACGAATGTTCATTACAATTTTTTTTTTGAACTGCAAAAAATTTCAGAAACATTGTTGTTAAAACGTTGTTAATTTGGACGGGCGGTCTTCTTTTGTGCTCTCTTTACTCGTTGCGTCCTTGTTGTGTGTATGCGGCCATTTTATGTGTCATAGAAGTTGCATTGAAATTGTATAATTCAATGAATATTATGTTCATTCAGCAATTTGATGTGTACCACCAAACATTTTTTTTTTGCAAATAAGGCCCGGTTCAACAATATGGTAATATAAAAGCAACGGCTCAAAATGTAAAGGAAAAATATAAATGGAACGTTGCAACGGGGCTCAGACGAGTAACTCAATGGAATATACCTTATAATTACATTATTGCTCCGCACTAGCTTTCTTCTTCTTTTTTGTTTTATGATTTTCCGCGAAAAAATGTGAATGTATTTTATCTTCATTTCAAATCATCTTTCGTGTGCCCTTCGCTTCATTTTTCACATCACTATAATTAGATGCAAATGTCTGTCTGTGTGGTCTGTTACTGAGATGACGGCGGCAACTTTATCTGAAGTTAAATTTCATTATAAAGAATTTGCTTTAACCGATAGTCAACAACAAAAAATATGTGAAGGTATTAACATTGACCTGGCTGATGCTTTGATACCCAATATTGCTTTTGTATAAAAATTAGGTTTTATACTATGTGGAGAAAATCTACAATTAGAAAATATGGTAATAACATTTTTAAATGGACCTACAGGTCATTTTGTATGGGAAGAGCAATCAACCGTATACGAATTTTATCCAAATTTAGAAGACCAGTTAATATGGTAAATATATGTGAAATCTTATAATTTATTTGATTAAGGCACATGGTCCTTACTCCCGTTTTATATGGGGGGTTGCCTCAAACCTTTAAATAAGGATGGCCCAATTTTATTACCAGACAGCGTATGACGGAAATTTCATTGGCAAATTAATTCGCTTTACAGGTTTCGTGCTATAAAAGAAACACAGAAGAGCTATATTTATTTTTATTACGTTTTTTACAAAATCCGTTGTGCTTTGTAAAATTAACTCCAAACTTGATTAATCACACATTGTTCCAATGAATATTATATTGTGTTTAATAACTTTCCCTCGAATGACATCAAAACTGCAACTCTGACTTAACTCAAACGAAATTTCAACATTGACCATTTTTCAAGGATTTACACAGCTGCATGCCGAAGACGGATTAGAATACCTGGCTGTCTGGCAGAATGTGCTCTGTTATGCAATAGGTTATGGGACCCTCCGAAAGAAACATGTTTTGAAACCATTTCGCTTCATAACTAGAGCACTAAAATAAGAGAGAATAAGAAAATTTTGAATACAAATTTATCTTTTAAAATTTTCCTTTAACATATGTAGATTTTGTTGTGGCTTTCCGTTAGAGAGCGCAAGCATGATACCCAGCTACTGACCTCCATATCTGAGAAATTACTAAAACCCTGATTAACGAGTTTGTCGCGACGATTTGCGATCGTAAGGCAACCATTCAATGTGGGTCTTAAATGACCGGCTCTATAGAAGTGGGGGCGGAGGGTATGTGTCACCGTTACTCTCGTGCGACGTGAGCCAGTTACTTCGACGCATTTTTCCTGTTAATTGTATTTTTTTATTTATGAAACGAAATGACGACATAAGAACGGTACATTCATACGGAGACTATTTTAGCTGGTTGGTATTGAAAATGGTCCTTTCGGCACATACAGTTATGTTTGTTACACTAACGCGTTGTTCGGAATTATGGCAACTCCAACATAAATGGACCCATATTAGACCCATGAGAAACTTAACCTATATTAAATTCGGCGCATACAGTTATGTTTGTTACACAAACGCGTTGTTTGAAATTATGGCAACTCCAACATAAATGTACCTTTTTGACCATAATAAGATTATCTAATAAAAATCAATGCACTTTACAGACTTAAGTGTAACAATGTTTCCATAACAATACTTACAATGGAAGGCATCAACGCATCACATATGTTGTGTTTTTTACATAGAGTTTTATTTTAATTTATTTGTAAAAAACAACAAGTAATTGCGGAGTTCGTTCACCGATGCAATAGATGCTTTTACGATTGTATAGCCTTTTTTTTGTCCATATCCATCACGGGGTACACACGTTCACATTGTCGTTATATTTGTAACTTATAGAAACAGTAACCCTACAACTCATAAAGCTAATATATATTTTGAATTAATTAATTAATTCAACATGCATTAAATTTTGATTGTATATGATCATATTCGCAGCTTTCTTCACTGGTGTGTCTCAAAAAAAAATCATATAACCTAGATTCTGATCTGTCTTTAAACACCATTAAATCATCTACAGCGATCAAATTCCAAACGTACTCATAAAAATATTTTCGAATTATGGACCAAAACCATGTAGGGGTTTTGTTACTCATGTAAATTGTCCCAAAAAACACCGATATTAGTTTCTATATGGTCTTGAGGCGGTAAGGCCGTTGATATTACATATTAAGTTTTTTCTGACAGCTAAAATAAAAGAAAGAAAATGAAACATGTGAGCGTCATTCGTATTCTACAGTGTGGTTTGATAAAAGTTATACGTGAATTTTTCGAACAGTCGCGCTGACCGTCCAAACTGTTCCTTCGTTAGATCGTTTGTGGTTGGGTTATTGGCGCGTTCAACAGAATTTGAAAAAAATGTTTGTACAATTTTGGAACTTGTATTAAGTATGTTATTTTTGGTTATAGAAATGGGTCAAATTAGTAAATTTATATGAGCTTTGTTCAAAGTTTTATTTTTAAAACTAAGTAACTTAGGCTATCTCCGAAATATTCTTAAGTGTTTTCAAAAAAAGTTTTGAATAATGACCGCTTATCAGCGAAATATATGCAGACGGGTTGTGATTGAGATTGAGTTGTGCAAACTTGCCAGTATCGATTTACGTAATTGAAAATTAACAACAAAATCGACGCTTTGCACTGACACAATAAAAAAAACATCTACGAGAACAAACAACAAAATAATAATAGCAACTGTATTTGGCTTTATATTAGGGTTTGTGTGTGGGTTCGGCATATAAATTGATTATCAAACCGAATTTGCATTGAAGTGCATACTCATACATTCATGGACATACATCCCTATGCATAAATGTATATTGCATTGCCGAAAATGAGGGTATATCTGTGAGCGGATGATCTGGCCAGCCAACCCACTAAGTCTTCCGAAGCGTTTTGCATTTTCTAATTTCAGTAGACCCATAATAGACGCATCACCTTCCTTCAAATATCCTTTTAGGTTTTCGGCTTAATTTTGTTTGTATTGAGCATTTATAATTATTTGCGTTTCGGCTACGAGAAAATGAACTCTTCCGAATGTAATGGCCCTCTGTGCATTTAAATGTGATTGTTCGTTTTTCCATCTGTAGACAGATGTCGAAAAAATATACGAACAAATGTACAGATGGAGTGTGCCAGCGACAGTCATTAGACACATTACTTTAATTAGTTAACTAGTCGGATTAGTTTATGGCCAATGTAAACAACAAATTCAATTCAATTTGCGAAACTCTATTTTTAGATTTATGCATAGTATCATAATATTTGTTGTGATATTTGTCCGAAACAATACAAAATTTTAGTTTCAGAATTTTCCAGAGACTGGTCTTGGCAGTCTGTGTGTGTTCGTTAAAATTATAATGATAAAGAACATATATTATGACGGGCATAATCATGATTACATTGTATCTATGACAAAAATAATGATGGCCATGATTATGATAATCATTGAACTTGCAAAACGATAATGCACATATACACGGAAAAAATGTTGGCTGGCAAAAACATATACAAACACAAGCACCCAGCGATCCAAGCGATAAAGTAATGATGACTTAGAAATTTCAAACGAACATAGGAGACCACGACGAGATCCAGCATCAAAGCGTATATGTGCTACGTTGTACGTACACATTCGGGATGCCTTCCTCATGGTTTCGCTAATCATGCACAAGAGATCAACGCTCAGCATTTGCGTAGGCCAAACGATAAATGAGGCATGATAGCTGGCTGATGGGTTTGCTAGCTGGACGCGGGTTAGGTTGTATGTTTGTTCCCCGCACAATGCACAGTTCGCATGTTGCTCGCAGATTCTTAACAGGTCAAACACTAAAGTATCGCATTATCGGATGCGGTAACGTTCGACAACGCCCCTCCAAAATTTTTTTTTCAGACCAAACGAAGCCACTAACCAAAATTCATCGACTATGGATTAGGTAAACAGAGAAACAAACATTACGTCTTGCTGTAGGCATGTCAAAAACACTGGTGGCCCCAAATAGAAACGGGATACTCTCAGTTGCAAGTAGTTAATATAAAGTTTTAAGTACATACACACATCGCACAACACACTCTTGAGCTGGTATATCACACTCATGTCATCGCCACCATAGCTTCTGGACCAAGATTTCCAATTAGATAGACTTTCGCTGCAGGGTGAATTTTGTAGGAATAGTATATACAATATATATATAATATATATATGTATATACAATATATATATATGGGATTGAAGTATGAATTGAAGAACGGACAGTAATAATAAGTGACACTAAATCTTATATCGGTATATGGAGAAGCGAACTTAAAACAATATTAGTGCGTGAGACTGTCATGTGAAATGTAATATCAACTCGCGAAGGGGGTGCTGATCAACTGGCTACTAAAAGCAGTTTGACTGGTTTGTACTTTTCTATTCCCTGTATGGCTTACGAATTCAATTGAAAACGTTCACTACGGTTCTATTGGAACTTGCTTTGACAATATTTGTTGAAGATATTTTCTGTTCATTTAAAAGGACAAGAGATCATTTAGATGTTGTATAAGATAAAATTAACGTTTGAACTTTTGAGGGGATCCAGCGAGTACAGTAAAAAACTGCCAGTCTTTTTAATAACTATGTTTATAAGGCTTCGTTGAGAATAAGCAACCAAGCTCGATACAATGTGTGTGTGTGTTTGACCTTAACTCAATAAAGTGATAACCTTCAGATACAAATAGTTAAACTGTTACAATAAGTGGTGTGTTCATCTTAAATTTTTCTTCTTTATTTTAATCTCCCAAAATACACCGAAAACTACAGATTTTCCAAATTCATATTCCTTCCGCCCAACACTTCTCGAACCTGTTGAAGTGTAGTGTCCCAATTGCTGCGGTTTCATTATTGAAAATCCCAAGAAAATTTTAGTAAAACGTTACTATTTGTAGTATAACTTTACTTACCGTTTTTTAGATTAATAAATTTTATTAATTGTTTTATGGTTTTAATTAAATGAAGAAGAATTTCAATTATAAATGACCCACCTTAAGTCAATGCGAAAGAGCAATTTACTTCTATTGTTTACTTCTATTGTTTAATTTCCACTATTCTATTGTGTGTGTATATGTTTGGTACATAATTATGGTGGAAAGGCTCTTTCACGTTGCGTTCGTTAAGACTACAAGGAAAATTCCACCTTATAATTTCGCTGAAAGCCCTTCAACTAAACTCTAAAGCTAAGTCACGATAAGGAGCCAAAGATGATAAACTACTGCCATTCGAGCAACCCCTTTCTAAAGGAGAATGAAAATGACTCACTTGAGTTTTTCATTTTCTTATCAATGGTCAGACCAGCCAGCTCCGGCAATGATAGGCCACTATAATGTCTGGCCATTTGCGATTAGGGGATCGTTGAAGGATGGCAAGTTAGCGTACCATGGTCCTGTGCATATGATAAAGTTCACGAAGCCCGTCAAAGAATGAACACGTATACATATGATCCTCCTGAGGATCGCCGCTTAATAGACTGCTACGGCATAATACTTGTTTTAGTTTGAAGACTTTAAATACTGCTTTTTATAGCCTTGCTATGTAAAATAAATAATAAATAATGATATCTCTCATCCACGACTACTAGTAAGTCCTTGTGGGTTGTCGGATCTGTGAAAACATCACTAAAATGCCACTTGGAGAAAGTTCCAATGTGTATTTACACAATCGTTGGTCACAAAATTTATATAGACCTCACAGCTATTAAGGGAAAATAAAGATGAACTTTGTTAGCGAGTGTCAATTTTTAATCATTATTAAAGGTACAAGAACAACCCAGCCTACAACAGCACTGATTTGGCCGGGTGAGGGTGAAATTCACATTTCCTTTGACAAAACTGCATGGTTCGGGTAAATTTATAAAGAGAGTATGACTTCAAGGATACGGTCTGTGTAGCATTAGATGTGGGTCACTGTTTGTAAAAATAATGTTAGTGCTTAATAATTAGTTCCCAAAAGAACGTGAATAATAAGATGCATTTGCTCTTATGCTCAAGTTGCACCTAAGTTTCAGCTGTTTCTGTGTAAACGCGGTTTTCTTTAGCACTCCGGTTGTGGAGCAGGCATTAATGTACTGCATTTCCCGCTCGTTACAATTGGTTGCCTTAATAGATGGGGGCTGGATTTTGCTAATTTCTTTGGGGCCTGTAAATGTATTTTCTTCTGCCTCGAGCTGTTTCCTCTTTTTGCTTTGTCATTCGGCCTTTTATATACTATACTTTACATCAGTTCTCCATTATTCTGGCCCTTAAAAACAACTACACCCTTTTTATGTGTGAAAATCAAAGGGTAGGCACCTGTTCTGTTATTGCCTAAAATCGAACATAACAAATTGCTTTTGAAGTGAATGTATAAAAAGTTTCAAGTGAAAACGAAATAAAATTTTTCTTGGTTTAATTCACCACAATTTGTATATATGTAAAAATGTACACGAAAAAGTACAGGAAAGATTTCCATAACAAATCTTCAAAACCGTTGAGTGTATATTTCGAACAGGTACATTTAGTTATGATCGAAATTAACGAAAGCACATACCTGTAACGAGAAAATAATAGAATGGTCATGATAAATTATTGAGTGATGTAAAAGTCAATCAATCAAATGAACTGAACTAACTTTAAAAGGAAGGAAATAAGTGTACTACAATTGAAAAACCATTAACAAACAACACGGACAAACCAATGATTCTATTGTATAGACAATTGCAACTGCAACAACAATGCTATGATGTTACAACGACGATGGTAATGGTTTGTGGTGATTGACAGTTATTCGACGAGGAGATAGAAAGCAATTCGTGATTTACAACATTTTGCACTTTCAAAACATAAGTTTCATGGGGAAAAGGGTATTTTCAACACAACATTAAATAAAGTAATCAAACGATTTTATTCCACCATAAAGACAAGTAAAAGTGTTATTATGCGGCCATACACAGAATATTTGTTCATTTAGTTTTAAAAAGTTTAGCAAATTAACAAGAATTAATTTATTTAAAATAATTTTGAACCTATGTTTTGTATGTTTTTTACCTATGTTTTTAGTATGAAAAATTGTTTTCGCATAGAAAAGGTGTGATAACAATAAGAAACGACAACAATCGGTTTCGTCAAAGCCAACAGATGGACACCGCAACAACAAAGACTTTTCATTACTATATCTCATTATCCTTAATTCCGCAGCCGCTGTTGCACTGACAACGGCGCTTTAAATTAAATTGCTTTCCAATTTGCATATTTGCTCAATTCATTTCATCTCTTATCCTTTATTTTATTTAATTATTTGCGTGTGGTGTCCCTTATTCTGTACCAGTCCCCTTGTTCGCTTTTAATCCCTTTGCTGTTTTTTGTTTTATTCTTCTCTTGATTGAAGTGCCTGTCCACTTTATCTCCAACCAAGTTTCTTTGGGTTATCAGTTCTGATTTAATTATCTCCTGTGACTGTTAAGTGGTTTTGTGTTGGAATATGCCCTTTATATCCTTGAAATTCGCATAGTTGAGGTAACCGAACTGAGCTATCAGGACGATAACAACAGCGTGGACATTGTTAATGCTCATGGTAATTCGATAATCATCTAGCTTTATCGCTGATATAGGTTTTGAGCCGGGCGAAACATTGTAAGTATCTATTATATGGATGTATGTAAACATGAGATTCTACTATAAATATAAAAAAGATAACTCCATGATATCAGGAGAAACATTTAGGGTTAAAAAAATAATCGGATCATTCACAAAATGTTCTATTTATAATTTTTAACATGCTTTACAATTTTAAAAAAACTTTCAAACAAACATATTTGTACCTATACGTAGGAGGTACTTGAATCCCTACTTTGTTGTGTAGTCCAAATGTTATTTTTCAATAGTACAATAGAAGCTCTTCGTCGATTAAAGAAATATTGTACTTGAGTCAAAATTTGGGTTTGCATGAGAGGTAGCAAAACTCCTGGGTCGATATATCCCAATTTCAATACCAGCATATGTATCGTGAAAATGAGTTCTCAAACCTAGCATGATCCAAATAGATCTTTTCGTTTGACCACAAATGTGCTTTCAGCAAACAGACGGACCTGGCTAATTTTAACAGAATATATATATGGAAGTAATCCAGTGATTCCTCCACTTAGACCACCATGGCTACATCAACTCAGGAGGTAAACCTGATTCAGAATATATATACTATATGGGGTCCCATGTCAATCCTTCGCTGCGTTACAAATGCAAATGTAAAGTGAATATCAACTGAGTCCTCTTAGTCCATCTTCGCCATTGGGTCTTTATACATTGGGATAGTTGTTCATTATTATCCCAAGTTGTGGCGATGACAGTGCAGGTTAGTTCGCAATTTTAAATCAAAAAGTATCAGTGAGTGGAAAACAAGGAAACGTATTAACTGGAAGGTAAAAGAACTACACTGAGATTTTGCGAGAATTTTCGAGAAATTCGTCATGTGGCTGACAAATGATGACCAAATACGAGGGAGAAAAGAACCACACAAGTGCAAGATTTTCATTAAATCAAAGGATGGGGGTGTTGATATCTAAAAAGCGTCGTTGCCGATGGTCACATATATTGGATAAGTTCGTAATAGCGGTAAAGTGGAAAATTCCGCAAACGGAAATGGAAATCGAAAACAAATAACTTAGTAAAGAAATAAGAGTATTTCGGAGTATTTCAGTTCGTTATTGTTCTTCTGCAAGAAGGTCAGAATAAAAGTTATTCTATTTCGGGGATATGAACTCAACTAGCCAACTCCATTTGGTTCACCGTACAAACTGAGCCAACCAATCAAACACACCCATACGGACACTCGGTTTCTCTGAAGAGTAGGAGAACTAGTACTAGGAATAAAGAGAAGTTAGCAAGAAAATTCTATTAACTGCTTATACAATGAAAATAATACTTAAAACGAAGGAAAAGTGTTAACATGGGCCTGGCCAATGCTTTGATACCCTCTATTGGACTGTTTACACATTTTCTGCTCATAAAGCCTTTCACTTGCAATCAAATATTACTAAACACATTTTTTGTTAAGTCATGTATGGCAGGTACTTGCACCCTTAGGCGGATACGGTTCAAATTTCATGGATATGTTTCAATAGTACATACAAGTGTATGTTAAAAAACTGTTTGGTATTTGAGAAGTACTAAACAACACAATTTCAAGACCAACCTGCATATGTTGAAGATAAGTTCTTAAACGAAATTTTATTTACATAGTTTGACCTAAATCTAAATTAACTCAAATGGTGATCGTGATTCAGAACATATATACTTTATGGGTGAATTCTTCTATGTGTAACAAATATAATGGCAAAGTGAATATACCTCTCCTCTGGAGGGTAAAAAATCAAATAACCCAACAAAAAACGTTTCAACTGAAGAAAAACGAATACGCACACTCTCCCGGTGTTTAAGAAACTCCATGAATCATTTAATTTTCTTTTTGGGGCATATTAAATCCTTTCACATGGCTTTCAATCACCCCATTAGACCAAAGCATTTGTGTCTGTTCAAATTTATTTGCAATTCTACGCACAGTTAAATAAAACATTTTTGCGGATTTTTACTTATGTGTGTGTAATTATTGTACAATATTTCATTACAATTGTTTCATGAAAATTTGAAAAATTGGGCCTATATATCCAGGTGTTTTGGTACTTATCAAACAAACAATATATTTGAGCGAATAATTTTTTACACATAATAATATAAAAACAAATCCTATAAATTAAGATCATTTTCGCCGAAGGATTTAATTACCTCTCATATATAGGTACAAACTAATTGTTTTTTTCACAATATCTTATTCTGTCTTTGTATGTTAAGGGCCTTATGAACAGAATAATTGTTTAGGGCCGAAGGTGGGTACCCAATCATCTTTTTTATGTTCTTGTTTTTAAATAAAGTATAGAATAGAAGGCTTTTAAAAATGCTGATTGGCAATAGCTTTGATTGTCATAAAACTAAATTTAGTGGAATTGTTTGTGGAGTCGATTTTGATTGACTTGAGCATAACCCAAAAACTATTTTTATATCACTCATTGGAAGTTTGTCATTACGTTATACAAGCAGTTACTGAACATCATAATGAATCATAAATATATTCTGAATAAATTTCCAATATTATATAGCGGTGTAATTCTGTGTAAAAATGCGATATCGGTAAGGACGTGGTTAATACATTTCGTTAGTTATTTTTGTCAGTTCTTTGACTTAATTGAAATTTGTACCAAAGGAAATTAAAAGCGGATGCGCGTGTGATTATTCAATTCAATACAAATAACATGAATACAACAAAACTTCAGAAACCCTTTTGGCAGGACTATCACATTATCCTTTTTGGTTGTGTTAATTATTGAGGCACACTCAAAGATGAATGGCTCGTTTTTTAACAAGCGTACTGCCATTGATTGTTTCATAAAGCTGGATGACTAACCCTTAAATAACCTTGGGATTAGGAAATTCGAATTTGAATAAAAGAAATTTGTTGATGAAAGTAGTAGTGAAAGTAGTGTATAGAGCGATAGACATATAACATAGATACAATAACAAAATTAGCTATTC
This sequence comes from Themira minor, assembly GCA_001014575.1. Lineage (NCBI taxonomy): Eukaryota > Metazoa > Arthropoda > Insecta > Diptera > Sepsidae > Themira > Themira minor. The sequence continues at coordinate 40,549 of JXPZ01021064.1, forward strand.
TTGTACAGTCATAGCTCAATATTAGCTTGGTTTCCGTCGTTGTTGTTTTAAGTGTGTTTAGATTTTGAAAATTTTAAAATCATGAATCAATTTTCCCAAAACTATCATTATCACTATCAATGCAAGACATTGTCGTATTTTGCGACTTTTTGAATTGAGGAAGGCTTAAATCTCAATGTATTCCGAAATCAACTACAAAAGCAGACTCAGTTTTTTTAGTATTGCTTTTTATATGATGTTTCACATGTTTGAATGTGTTTTGTGATTCTGGTAGCTCCCATACAAAGTGACAATTTATAAAATCATGTGCAACGGTTACACCGTGTTACCAAATGATATGGTAATTTAAAATTTACGATTTTTTCCATCATTTGTAAAAAAGTCACGTTTTGTTGAACCAATGACAACTCCTGAATCAATTTAATCATGTCCGTCTGATTATGTCTGATGAAAGTCTGATTGATCTAAATGAAAAATTGTTTCAACAAATACTTAATTTTGTCATACGGTGGTTAGTATTGAGGTGATCTGTAAGATCTTGGCTAATTTTACTACTTATTACTGTTATTAAGAATTTATTTCAATTACATAATTTTTACAGATGGAAGCTAATATTTTTTAGGAGACACTCTTAAAACTATTGTAAAATCGAATATAAATAGCGGGATATGTGTTAGCTAATTAAGAAATTTCTTAATAAAATGTGTTATTGAAGAAATAGACTAACGATCTATGGGGAAGTTAGTAGAGTGAGGGTGTTGTGGCCACAGAAATTGGATATTTGAAATGATAGATCTGTGCAATCTCTTGTGGCTGGATCTCGAAATTAGTCGCCATAACGAAAATGGAAAGAGAACGAAGGTGCAGACAAACACGACGGTCGAATGATTTATGAAGGCTTTTCCATATGACATTGCGCGTGATGAGTAAATCAGCTGTAATTTATCACTCCAAATAGGAACTGTAGATAAAAGTAGCTAACAGAAGAAGGCCAAGTGTACTTCAATATGTAAATGCTCTTTAATAACTTTGTGGGGTGACAAAAAACGAATTCCGAAACAACGTAGTCAAAAGCAGCGAACTCGAATTGTTGTATAGTGCTGTTCAAACATATGCAGGCCGATGTGGTTTATTTTCGGTTGGCACATCAACTAATTCTCGACCGTCACCGACCCAAATCAATCAGCACTTCAGAGTTCTGATCGGAAAGCAGTAAGGTATTTACTTTCGTGTTTGCCCACATGTACAATGTACAATTTTTTTTGTAGAATTATATTCAATAAAAATATTGTAAACTTTGACACCTTTTTTAGAAATTTGTTTTCACAACAATGTACAAAGGATCATGAAATGTAACATGTTAAGAGAAAAATTAAATGTTGGCCATAGCAACGTTAATACTCGAATTCTAAGCGCCATTGGACAGTCATTTTTCTAATTCTGCTCACACGCCTGCTTTACGGTGACGTGACACTCGTTATCAATTAAATCGAAAAGAACCGCCAACATTTATCGACGAAACGCAGTCGGATTTTCAAGTACTCAATTCCTGGCAGCGGGCTGGGACAAACGCATGACCAATAAGCTAAAGTCCAGTCAAACTAAACGTTCCAATTATGGCAACAACCCACAGTTGTATACTTAAACGTGTTTTTTGGTATTTAATATTTTCCATTTCGTGTTTTTTTTTCATTCGAAAAAAATGCATTGTCGATCGATTGTCAGACAACATGAGCGAGAGCTAGAATGCAATGTGATTACCATGAGGCAAATAGATATGAAATGTGAGGGTGCCAATACCCCCACATTGACAGGAAACCCGAACATATATTCGAATGTACATAAAACGATAATGCACGACAATCGTAATCATCGTAAAGGTTTTGGAATATGCTGCTTTGCTCACTTTTTAGTGGTATGCTTTTTTAATTTTCGTTCATGACTTTTTCCATCATGTGGGAAAACCCCAGTTCAAACAATTTGACGTGTTTCAAAAGCGTATATCGTTCTCATATCATTGCATTTGTAGAGAAGAACATAAACACAACACCCGTTTCAAGAAATTCATTATAATCATTTCAACAGGACTGGGGTGTAATGGAATAATTACTTGCACTGTTGGCTTTTTGAGCATATGCGACATTCCAATTGAATTTTCTTATCAGTTCTCAATACACCAATTGGACAATTCGTTCAATAACAGTTTTGTTCCGTTTAGGGGTTCATCCTTGCTTACACCAAGGCAATCATCAAGCCAAATTTTTTAAAGATTTATATTTCAGTGGGACAAACATGGCGGGGCAGAGAGCTTACATGATCACGCGGCGTAATGGTATAATTGACAAAGCTGTTGAGAACGGCCTCGGAAAACCGTAGTACGTTGTATTTTAATTAAAAATTGGCCACACTTTTTGGGATAAAATGAGTTTCGGATGTTCAGCGGAGCTGCAGTTGGTATCTGTGATGTTTCGTTTTATTGGTACATTTCCATTGAAATAAAGGGGAATTTAATGGTTGCTTGTAAAATTATTTTCTAATACTGTCACCATCACGGACGTTTTTTTGAGCTATACTTGAATTGGCACTAATACTATCAAATGCACCGATTTTGACAGTATTCTAAGCAATGTTTTAAACAATATAATGCAGTAATTTACAATTATTACTTAAGAACTGAGGTAACAACTATATTCTTTAGTGAATGTTAGCGGGAACCAGATAAATCAATGATCTAGTGACTTATCGTTCCTCAATTTGACGAAGTCAAACAAACAAAGAGAATGAATGCACGTACAAGCACTTTAAATGCCCGAAAACATTATACGACAAACAATAATAATTTACATAAGAACCCACAATGTGAACTGCAGTATACGCCTTTGTAGCCCTTGGGACGCATTTAAAGTCAAGAAATGTGTTCCGACTGGCATTGCAACGCGAGCGTACTACGCACCAATAAAAATCGACAAACACCAACATTGGCCTCTTGAACAGACAAACGAAATCCAACATGGGTACAACATGAACATCAATGCAGTCGTAAATATAAAACGTTAATATTTCGATTTTTTTTTCGATTTCATCGTTTATATTGTTGCTGTTGCTCTTTGTTTCGTTTCTGTGATATTTTAAGTTTGTACGCTCTGAGTCGCTATATCGTTTTGTTTTACCTATTCATATTCTCACATTTTATGACCACACAATTAGCGTTGTTAATGAATTTTATTACGATCTGTTGTCGTCGACGGTAATACTAATGGAACCCGAGTACTATGGCACATGCTCGAGAGTCACTCGATAGATGAGGGTAAAAAAAAGAAGCAGTTAAAAATGTTATTTTCATCGGCGAAGAGTCCGACTCAAGTGCAATAACCAAAATTATATTCCCACCTGAAAGAAATGGACACCGCGTTGTGAAGAGACAGCGATTGAGTCGGCAATGCACAAACCCAAAAGCTGCCAACATCGCCTTGGCGCTGAGTCACCAGCACAATTTAAAGGCGTCTTCTTAGTTCCAGCCTACTCGTTTGCAACCAATCCGGTTGTGTTGGGGTGTTGCCCACAAGCAAAAACCAACATAAACGCTATTTTTTGGTTTTCGTTTTTGGAGCAAATTATTCAGAATAAGTTACAACACACATGTAAAGGAATTTTAAGTTCCAATCCCGGCTCACTCGATCACTTTTGGATAGCCTTTGCCCTCGACGACTTGCCGGCGAATTTCAGGGATGTCGATAAATCAGTCAAAACTGTCAAGTATACATAATTTAATGCAGAATGGTCAGATAGTTGAATGGAAGCGTGAATAAGCGTTTTTCCTACACACCATACACACATACGTATTTATACATATATGTAGATACAAACATACACAAAAAGAGCAAAAAAATGTGTATTTATGAAACTTTTATAGGAAGTATGTTCATTTATATTTTAAAACTTTCAGGAGAAGTTATAGGAGACCTCCAAAAATATATCGAAACAAAATTATATCAAGAGTTGATTTTTCCATATCCCTCTGCCTAGCTGTAAATGTATTGTAAATAAGAAAGCTCTACGGAAATGAAGACCACTTAATGATTTTGGGCTTACAAATATTGTTTTACACCAGTTTCGTCCAAAAATATGCTGTCTAGTTCAGCTCAGCGCATCCGTAAGTCACGATTCGGCAATGGTCACAAAAAATAACATGGGCTCAGCAATATGTTCTTTCATGTACGTAGATATGTAACTGCTTTAAGGAGAATAGGAAGTCACAGATGCAAAACAAACAATTGTAGCAATGTATTATTAGATAAATCTGCATCATTCAATGTGAGACCATAATACTGCATAAAGATTAGGTTGTATGCCTTTATAAAAATGTACATTTCAAAAATATGTTTTCATTAAAGCAAGCTTAGACCGTCACGATAAACTTGATTCTCGCGTTTTTCGTGCCCTGCCTGAGAGTGGGATAAGCTTCCTAGCAAACATTTTCAATGGCATTTTCATCCATTTCCCCACCTGTTGGAAAAGAGCCGAAGTTAAAATGGTAGCTAAACCAGGGAAGCCTGAACACGAACTGAGTTCCTATCGTCCCATAAGCTTACTAGTGATAATCTCTAAAACGAGAGAATTGTTCTGAGTAGATTGCTTCCCTTAGTTGAAGAGGGTCGCATGATTCCAGACCATCAGTTCGGCTTCCGCTGAGGACACGGAACTCCTGAACAGTGCCACAGAATAGTTGACCACATCACGAAGTCTCTTGAAAGTCAGCAGTATTGTTCGGGCGTATTTCTTGACGCTATTAAAGGGTTTGATAGGGTCTGGCACCCAGGTCTGCTGTACAAAGCTATTTACCTTCTCTTAAGGTCTTACCTTGAAGGTAGGACTTTTTACGTCAAATGCGAGGATTTTTCTTGGGACTTAAAGGAAATCAAAGCTGGTGTACCC
>JXPZ01021220.1:953-11878 GCA_001014575.1 Themira minor
ACCTGTCGTGGAGGTTCTAGCATAAGCGACACTTGTTGTAGAGGCCTCACCACCGGACGCCGAAGCCGAGGTAGCAGTTGTTGCCGTTGGAAGTCCTAATAGAGAGGATAAGACATCTTCTAGCGAAGCGGAGCTCAGTTCTGGCGCTAATACACATGCATTTCGTATGCCAATATTATATTCATATTTACAGTTTGTAAGTATTTATTTTGATTTAAAAAAAAAATTATAAATTGAGTTGAGATTGCATTAATTTCCATTATAATTTTTTATAAATTAAATATTTTATCATTTATAGGAAATGTGTTGTGTATGAGTGAATAAGCTTTTCGTTGGAGGATAATGTAAAGCAATTCTTCGGCACAGTAACGGAAGGAACTAAAACCCCCCCTAAAGTCTAACAGCTAAAAATAAATCAATAATTCTCAAAAATATTACAAAATTAATGATGTTTTTATTACAAATATTTCCGTTTCTGCTCGTACGAAATAAACTTAAAGTAGTAAATGATTTTAATCAAATGATAAACGCACTTAAGTAGTTAATATATGTAACGGTGTATTAAGATTTCAAACTTAAATAATTTCGAAAAATCATGACACAGTTCTTATAATAGCTGTGGAATATGTTGGATACGCAATACACGATTAATCAAAAATATTTCTATTCAAAATATGTATTTAAAAAGCTGATGCTGAACAGAACCAAACGAACATTTATTGTCATAAAACAGCAAATGATGTAATTACTTACATAACAAAAAGCTAAGCTAACTAGAAATTCATAAAATATATCAAATACGGTATAAACATTTTGAGAGAAAACTATGCCCTAACTATAAGTGACCATTTAAGGCGTGTGGGGTGGGAACAAAAATAGCAAATTGCTCGTATTTTAAACTTTTAGCTTAAAATAGATAATTTAAACTTTGTTGGTTGGTTTAGTATAACGTGGGTAGCGTTGAGAGGTTTAATGAATTCCTTAGAAAATTAAAATCCCTTAAAAAAATAAATGTGCATTTAGCATTCGCTAAATCGTGGTATTCTTAAATTTTGTTTTTAGGATGATCTAAAAATGATAAAGAATTTCGGGTATATTGTGTAATTTGTGTGATAAGTGAGAAGGGCGTGGGATGAAGACTTCCGAGTCATAACAACTATTTAAAGGAAAATATAGAAGAAATTTATCAAATGTTTATCGTTTCTAATTTATTTCACATTTTACATTTGGTAGTCAGTTGTCCCAGAAAACTTAAAAAATTATATACGGGGTAAAATACAAAATATCAATAAATTATAATAACATTCATTGTTTTCCATTATAAATAAAACTTTTCAATTTAAAATCAAAATTTGTCTTTAATGTTCAAAACAACAAAAGTACAAAATAATCAAATATGGGTGGAGGAGAGCTTAGTAGTCTTAACTCTTAGAAAACATATTCCATTTCCATTGGATTTTTGAGGTGGTGCACTGGTACGACGAGAAAAAAATTTTGCTTTGAGAATTGTTTGTATCATGAGAAGGTCCGGGGGTGTACAACTATGAATTTCAATCAAAAAATATTATTACAAAACAAAAAAGAAATAAATATTATATTTGTAAAAATTATATTTCTACAGTATATTTGTAATGCTAGACAATTTAACAAAAAATAGGTGATAGCTATAGTTAAATGTACTTGCTAACCATCTAATATAACAATTGAAGTTCCGAATTGCAATTTTATACAAAAATGTGCTGTGACTCACCACCAGCTGGTCGAGGCCCAATACTGAGGCGTCCGTTCATGCGTACCACCTCAGCATTTATGAATGTCGACAGTGCGGATGGCTGATTGCTGTAGATTGCGGTGATCGAACGCGGTGCTGTTGTGTTGTTCTGATAAATAGTATTGTTGGCATAGCCACACGGCGTTGGGGCACTATCAATGACTGGTGTTTGCGGTGAGTCCAATGCTCGTACGCCAACAAATGAGGATTCAAGCCAANTCGTACGCCAACGAATGAGGATTCAAGCCAACATTTTCTAAACGAAGGAAAAATCAATTTTCAGATCAATTTCAATTTGTTTGAACATTTTAGAGGCTTCATAATAAATAAGTATAGTTCACTTTATATTATTTTCAAAAATAGATTGTCCTTAATTGTCTACGATTAAGAGCATAATTGAAAACCATAGATAATAAACGAGCACATGCAAACACAACTATTTGATTGATTGACTTTCAATGCATTAAAAATCGATACACAGCACACAAATTTTTAGTATCTTAATGAAACTGGTAATCATGACATTCGNAAGTACATAATCTAAGACAATATTACAGATACATATACAGTACACAAAGCACACAATTTTTTACTATCTTAATGAAACTGGTAATCATGACATTCGGTGTTCTCATGATGGAATTGGACTTGCATTTTTTATTGATTTTTAANGGTGTTCTCATGATTGAATTGGACTTGCATTTTTTATTGATTTTTAAACGGACGAGGAATGAAGATGTGACGAACTATCTTTGAACTATTATTGTTTTGTGTGAGTCTAGTTTGTTATTTTGTAAATTTTTGCAGAAATTCTGTCGAAATTACTTTAACAGGGTATTTTCGAGATTGTTTTAAGTATTTTTCTTCATTTTTTTTTGGCATCCAACAATTTGACCTCAATTTTTTCACAATTCCTTTGCGCAAACCGGTAACTGTAGTGTAGGAATAAAAGCAAAGGCGTCCGAAACTTTGAACGTTACTGCCAGCAATGAGAACTCGTTGGTCTCTCGTGCGCGTAACCGGACTGCAGCTTTATATCATCCCCATACATATACCGTAGTAAGCTCACACATACAATCGTATAGCATGTACTGTTTTTGGGGTTGTTGAGAGGGCAAACTATGTTGCCGCAAAGTTTGCAGGTCGAAAATAGAAAACATTTAAAGAATAGGCAACAAGAGAAGCAATGTGAATGTGTAGGTTCAACTATGTCCCATGATATTTTCATTGTGTTTTGTATACCAACTCAGTTGATGATGATGGTTTTCGAAATGCAACTTGCTTTTGTCTAGGCCAAACAATTTCGGCATCACCCACATGTTATGTGCACGCAGATAGTGTGAATGGGAAATGGAGGACAGACAATATGAATATTGCTGTCCATTAAAATATTAATTTATAGGGAAGCTCTAAAAAGATAATTTACATCAGAATAACATTGCTTTCCAGCAGTTTTTGCAAGTATCATTAATGCAATCGAACCAAAAATAAAAGAAACTTAATTTACTGACCACCACAAAAAATTAACCATTCCGGCAATGACCTGTTAGTATATGCGTTTTGTTAGTGGTGTTATTTCCAACGCTTTGTGCAAAGTTAATCGATCCGTACTTTTAATTTAATAACAATATTCATTGTGGGGAAGCTTACCTTCAGACTAATATATGTAGAGTAGACTGGTACATGTAGAGTTTCTCATGTACGCCGATCATAAAATCATCAAAAACAAATTATTGTCTACGGATATATTACAAATAGCTAGATAAGAAAACCATAAGTAATTTAACATGTGCTGTGTCTGATACGTTCTTGCATGGTTGTTGTGGTGTAGAAGTTGGTGCGTACAATCGAATCGAAATCAAAATCAAAGCTACCATACATAGTGGGAGAGGCAAAATATAATAGCACACATGGATTTCGCACGAAAATTGTACTTGCTAACTATATAACGATAACGTTGGGATGGTATTTTTAACATTTGTATTTGCACTCTCTACCTCGAATTCGGACTAGTCGAACGGCTGCGTTGCTGATTTCTCTGATCGTTGACATAGTGTACAATGGCCGAAGTGACCTCCTTGATGGATGATTGAATTTCGGGCGTTACGGCTTGTAGTTTGTCTGCACCATTTGTGCCGGTCGCTTGGGTGGGCGAGGTCCGTTGCTGTTGCGCCAGTAAGGATGTAGCCAATCTGCATAAAAACCAGTTGAATACCCTTTAAAATTCTGTTGGACAACATCTACAAACGTACCTCTCATGTGGGGTCCTTTGTGATAGTTTCTCGGTGCTGCGCCATCCCAAATACGGCTGGCGATAGGAGTTGCGAATGACACTGCTGGTGCCACTGGCCACTGACATGAAACTCGAATTCACCGGTCCACCGCGCATGAAAGTGCCGCGTTGCGACACGCTCGGTGAGGTTTGCGATGAATTCAAATGCGACGTCGACCATCTGGAGAAGGCCCCATGGCCACCACTGTGTCTGGAACTGCCCACCACCGCTGGATGGGCAGCTCCACTGGTTTGACAACCATGATGGCTGTGAGCAGATGGGCTCAGCAGCAAGGGGCTTCGATCTGAACGTTGTGACCCCAGTGAACTTAGCGAGGTGGTCTTGGAGTTGAGGCCAGCCCATCGTCCCGACTCTGTGGCACGTTTGCGGGTAAAATTGCTCGGTTTGGAGCCCGATACGCCGCCGTCTGGAGAACGGGCTGTGTTTTGATTATACTGACGGAACCAGTCTGGTATATTGAGTCGCTGCAAAGAGGCCTGAACGCGCAACTGATGTTCACTGAGGGCGGCCGGATTTTGGTCATGCGATTTCTGAAGCTCATTTTCGGGTGGCTGTAGGAAGAAACAGATGAGTATATAAGTAAGGGGAACTTCAAAATTATAGGTTTTGTTGTTAGAGTAAGATTTGTACAACGACGCATAGTAAAAGATAATCCACTTGATTTGCATCTTAATCATTTTATTTTCAATTTACTCCAAAGTTCAGTAACTAGTAAAATTGCCTTCATAAGACTTAAACATACAATTTACTTATCACAACTAATTCACAACTAAACATACACACGAATACCACATATAAACATTTTCTAAAATCTATCATATTAAAGTCATATTGAAAGTCCTCAGTCTGTTAGGCATGTACTTATTACATTGGCATAAAGCTGAAATCACATAATTAACCTAACTCCTTCAAACCGTAACGGCTCGTTGATCCATCAGGGCATCCAAAATCTTATCCATATGCTCACTACAGTTGGACAAACACAAATCGGCATAACGACTGAGGAAGAACATGAAACTCTCCAGTTGTTCCATTGAGCACGCCTTGAAGCCATCATCTTGACCTATATTGTCGATTGCTGCAATAATGTTTTGTAACTTGCGAACGTATTGGGGAGAGTCTCTGAATTGTTCCAGAGCAGCACTGGATAGATTATTTGTATTAGCATAGGAACGCATTCGTTTCTCCACAGTTTTCAAGTTCTTTTGTTGCAGTTGCAACGTCTCTATCATCTGGGGTATGGTGAGCTTTTGGTCTTTTCGCATTGTGTCCGTATGTGTTTTGTTGTATCTCTTCGCAAACAATTGATCCAGCGGCTCATTCTCATAGTCCATGGTAAACATCTCAGGGCTCATATTGGACATCATGGCATCGCTGTTGCGCGGCATCATGAGGTCTTCGCTATTGAGAGAGGCCAAATCGAAGTGGTTGCTGCCGAAGGGTGAGAAGGACAAGCGACCCATCCCAATGTCACTGCAATCGAACTCCTCTGATTCAAACTCGGAATGATCCAAATCGCTGGTTTTCACCAAGTTGGAGTTCATCGAGGCACACATTGAATTGGGCCAGGCGTACTTGCTGCGTCCCTCCAATCCATTGCTAGAGCCAGACTGTAGGCCGACCAGCATTTGGTAGCTGCTTTCGATGGAGAATTTCGGTGATTGCCAAAACTCGGGCACATTCGAGAATTCGATATTGTCGACACCGAAGCGTATGGCATTTGGGTTTTGTGGTTCGGCGCTGACGGCTTCATTGATGAAATTAAACAGTTTCTTGATCTTCTCCGACGACATATACTTGCCACTGAAAGGCACAGCTAAATCGCCTGTCGAGAACCAATAATGGGAGCAACCCTTTAGTTTTGGCAACCGCTTGGAGATGTCCTCCTTGTCAGACAAATTGTGAACGGAGAACTTGTGATCGTCAATGCCGAAATGCAAGTCACGGGTCTCCGCACTCTTTTGGCCGAAAATGTCGTACAGCAATCGCAAACGATCTGGTGAATTGTGGAAGATATCCATGGAAATCGTAAAATCACTAGCGCATATCCAGAATGATGATGTCTTGTCGCGGCATACATCATCGTCGATTGTTTGGGAGGCCATTTCAACGGTGGGTGCATTAGCAAAGAAGTGGCTCTCATTGGCATTAAGGGTGTCCGGCGTAGCAACCGATGATGGGGGATCTTCAATGTGTCCTGTTTGGTCTAATGGCTGATCTTCGCGTATCACTTGCATGACCAAAGAGTTACGCCTAGATTCGGTTTCATATATCGAGCGACGACGATTGCCTCCTTTCGTTTGCATTGCGATTGGGCTGAAAACTTGTTGTTGAGCCTCCGAGCACGACGAAAAGGACTGTTGGACATGTCCCTTTACGGGCGTTGAGAAAACAGAGGGGTTTTGGGGGTCATTTAAACCAACACCAATGGAACTCAGCCGTGACTGTGATTTCTCCAATTCGCTTTTCAGTTTGATGAACAGGGGTGACACTGATTTGTCCAACTTGAGACGAGGTGCTGCCAGTACAGATTGGGTGTGGTGTTGGTGTGACGGTGTTAAACGTTTGGGGATGTCCATTTCATTGGAGCCGGTCTCAAAGCCTTGATCTATGAAACTATCAATGAGAGCTCTGGATTTCTGCACTTGTTGCTTTTGCTTATCGGTCTTGGTCATTTCGGTGGAGGCGGCTTTGTCTTCGGGCAACGGTGCCTCCCCTTCAACAGCCATAACTATAGAAGGCCAAGAACGCGATGTTTCCCGGAATGGGGTGCGTGGCAGATCCGATTCACAAAAATCACTTTCCGTATGCGGTGATGGCGACGACATAATGGTGAGCGTATACGCGGACTTTATTTTTCTCGGTGAGTTTACAACTCGCATCAGGGACCGATCTAGTTCACTGAAACTCGGCTCTTGGGCGTTAGCTGATGGTGACGGAGTACTGGACGATGAATTCGGCGCATTGCTATCCCTGGGGAAGAACAACTTTTTGGCATGCTGTGAGAACTTCCTTGGTTTGCTGACGGGTAGAGCCACCACCTTTTTGGGTGGTTCCATCACCTTGTAATCGGAATCCGAGTCGGTGGTAAGAACCGGCTGGCTTTCGATTATAGAGTTCTCTTTTTTCCAGGTGAGAGTGCGGCGCATTTTTTTCTTGCGTGGAGGCTTGACGGGTTTAACGAATTCAAACTCATTTCCTGCGACCCAATGGCCAGAGTCCTTTGCGTTGCTTTCCGGTTGCGAATCATCAGTGCTTATCTGTAATGCGAACAAGTACCAATGATAGTGTCTCTTGTTGTGGCATATCGAAAGTTAAGAACTCACCTTAGGATTACTCGAAACACCGGACTCACTCTCCTCAGCTTCAGACTGCTTGGCTGATGAAGTTGCCGACGAATCGGTTGTAGAACTGACAGATTGTCGTTGGGCTGGAATAGGAGGGGCTGGCTTCCTCTTGCGTTGAGTTCTTACTGGTGTTTCCAATTTGGACAATATGGAAGGCAATGCAACTTTGCCATTCTTCTGTGTGTTCTCGTTAATGGCTTCGTCGTCCAGGGGGTTCTGTTCTGCACCTATGTTTTTCGTATCGATTTCCTTCTCTTCCACAGAACTCTCCTCCTTTTCTTTCACATAGCTCTGTGACAATTCCACTGTCTCCAATTTGGCAATCGCCTCTTCGAGCAACTTGTCCACAGCTGATTTTTGGGTGTCCTCATCCACTGAAACGCCCGAATTCTCTCGCTCTGGTGCAATCATTATGGTTTCCTCCATATTGCTCACAGACGTGATGTCGAACGACACTCCGTTTTTCTCTTTCAGCCAACTATAGAAGAGCCGTTCGAGGTGCTGGTTCTGAAAAAACATTTTCGGTATCAAACGTTCAGCCCGAGTGCGTCGGATCTTCTTTGGGGGTGCATATGCTTCCGTCGAGAACGAGGAACGTATGGATTGGTTAGTGCGTTTTTGTGTTGGCTCAATGATGCCCAAGGAGTTGAAGAAACGCTCATCTCGCCCCTTGCGGTCCAACTGCTTGGGCGAAGTTCTTTGGGCGGAGACCGAACGACGCTTCGAGCCTGGACTTGGCTTGAGCACCACGGTCAGAGTGCTTATGTGCAAAGAGTCTTCCTCGTGGTGATCGTAGAACTCCTCTTCGTATTTCAAAGAGCGGCTCAAAACATCCTCCGCCTCTTTGGCTTTGCTTTGTGGCACCGACATCACCGCTGAGGGGGGTGATTGCGATTGTGATCGCCTATTGGGAAGAGTGCCTTCACGTGTTAAATTGATGCGCTCGATCGCAGTTGGAGATANGGCCGTCACGTGTTAAATTGATGCGCTCGATCGCTGTTGGAGATATGGTGTGTTTGGGGAATGTGCANCACGTGTTAAATTGATGCGCTCGATCGCAGTTGGAGATATGGTGTGTTTGGGGAATGTGCATTTTGCCTCTAGCTCCTGGGTTAAATGCTTGACCGTCTCTTGCTTCTCGGCCACCACTTCGCCACGAGCGAACTCCTTCTTCACATGCTCTTGCATGATCTCTGCATGTTTGCCGAATTTGGAATTTTTCATCGACATGTCATCGACGAATTTGTTGTACAGCAACACTTTGTCCTTCACGGACAGTTGACGGAAAACATCCTCAGCAACCAGACAGGTATTGCTGGCAGTGTTTTGCAGATCCTGTTTGCGACTCGCATGTGGACTAGGCACCGGCACTTTGCGGCGACCACGTGGCGAAAGTCTGGGCGACGGCCGTGGCAGCGCAATTGGCTTTGGCTCCGGCGACAATTCGTTATGCAGTGGAACATAATTGTTCGCATTTCCACTGTCATCCGACTCGCGTCTCATGATTTGTGTGATTTTCGCATTGAACATTTGGGCCATTTGTTTCACCTTCGATTTACGTGTCACTTTGGGCGATTTAACCTTAACGGGCGATACCGTTTTCGATTGAGTCGGGGATTTGGCGGTGGCGGTGTCGTGGTTTCCCGCTGGAGATTCATACTTCTTTTTCAATTCCTTAATTGTCGGCTTGATGTCAGCTTGATGTTTTCTCACCGGCATCAACATTGGTAATGGTATCACGTCCACATTGGACTTGGTTTTGAAGTTAGCCACGACGGCAGCCACTTTGCCTGGGGCAACTTTCCTTGGTGAGCCGCCGACTGGTGGCGAACGACAATCGATGGGCACTTCCTCATCAAAGTATTTCATCAGATTCTCTATGCTGCGCGATATGTCGCTTCGTGGATTTCGTGTGGACATGGCTGGCATATGCGAGTTTTGAAATTCCAGTGCGGTGAGAAACTTGTCGTCGTCCAATGTGGAACACTCAAAGATCTCCTCTCGTGTCATGGTGGCTTTCAGCGTGGCACCGCACGAAGAACGTGATCGTTTTGAGCGCCTTAGTCGCTCGTTCCTTTCAATCTCTTCGTTTAAGGAGAGAAAATTCGTGAAGTCCTCATCGTTGAACGCGGCCGTGTCCACTATCAATGGTACCTTCGAGGAGTTATGCTCTCCGTTCACTGCTGTCGAGTTCATGATCATTTTGTTTGGGGTATATTTTGAATATATGTGTACTGCCGTTAAATATCACTTGGTGATCTTTACGTTAGACGTAATAACTTCGCACTGATGNCTTGGTGATCTTTACGTTAGACGTAATAACTTCGCACTGATGCTGTGTTCGAAGTTTCAGTTGCGTTTTATAAACGAAATCTCAGGTAAGGGTTTAGGGTGTAAGGGTTTTGCGATTTTCACGAGGGATTTCGGCGCTCTTTGTATCCAATATTTTACAATAGTTAATCCAACTTTCCATTCGTTTATCACCTTTTAACAATTTATGCTTGTGTATATACCTGCTAAACAAAAAATTTGATTTGAAACTCTACTGTTTGCTACCTGCTGTCTGTGTGATAAACTCGCGTGCTCAATTGCCAGCACTTCGATTATAAAATGGTGTACGTGTTTGCATAAAGTACTTCTTTTAATTGCCTAACGCGAAACGATCCATGTGCAATTGGCAGCTTAAAACGTTCGCGGAATTATAACGGCACGGTTTGAGAAACATTTATTGTTCTTTTAAGCAATAAAGGGAATGGATTTGAATTTTCCAGCCTTTTTTCTTAGGAAAGATAAATTTGAATAATTAACGAAATTCGACGAATAATTTTCCAA
Source organism: Themira minor (assembly GCA_001014575.1). Taxonomy (NCBI): domain Eukaryota; kingdom Metazoa; phylum Arthropoda; class Insecta; order Diptera; family Sepsidae; genus Themira; species Themira minor. The sequence goes on from JXPZ01021220.1 coordinate 11,198, forward strand.
AGTTTAGCACATACATCAACTTTCCTATGAATCACACTTTTTTCTTATCATTGCGATTCATCGATGTAATTGCTTTGCATCAATTTATTTCTTTCGTTTAATCTTCCTTTTCTTTGTATATGCTTGCTATTTTTTTTTAGCATATATAAACTTCTCAACTACTCAAAGCTTAGATCTGACAGAGTTGCCTTTCACTTAGCGTGGGCGAATGTAAGTAAGAATAATATAAAAAAGGCTGTGTGGGATGGAGGACAAAGTGCATAACTAACATTTCAAAGACCATCAAAGTTGACCTCCATGAATTTTGAAAACTTACATAATACAAACACTTACAATTATGTCATTTCCCATAGAAACTTCTTATAGGGTATATTTAATATAGAGACAAAAAATAAATAAATTCAATTTTTATTGGCATAATAGAGTAATGTATTTTAAGTTAATTTGAATGCGGCTTTAATAAGTTTCATATACTCGACATATATGTAAAGAACAGAGTAAAATGGAATGGCAAGGAGAGAGGTATTTCACAAGCAGCTTAAATGCATTGAGAGAGAGAGCTTCGTTTGGCAAGGGACAAGTGGGACACAAAAAGCATCTGATACTCGCCATAGAGAGGGTTGCCATGGTATTATACGAAGTTTTTGAACTTTTAATAATGGCAGTGGGTACACTTCTACT
>JXPZ01021242.1:18639-38011 GCA_001014575.1 Themira minor
GGGGGGGGGGTCACCCGATGGCCCATGAAGGCGACTCAATAATTCATCGAGCGACGATTGAGTCTTTACCTTGAAGGGCAACCGAACTGTAGACCCCTTACGTAACGCCGCCTTGCGTCACGCCCCCTTTTCGTTGTCGCCTCGTTGAGAACCGCACAACGCGTCCACTGGCATGGTATGCCAAAAACGAAATTCCAACAACAAATGCGTGTCTCCGAGCAAGAACATTTCAGATACGGCCATTTAGTGTGCACTCGGGGCGTTCGCCTCTGAAACAATTGCCTCTTTTATTTGAATTTATTTGCAGTGGCTTTTTCCCGAATTTCTAGTTCACCTCAACGACGAAAAGTTGACTTCTTGGCCTCGGTGCCAGAATGTTGCGTCCCAAGCAGCCATTCAGAAATGTGCGATGATTTTGTTTCACACCTAAAATATGAACAATGTAGTTTGCACGGTCTGGGCGATGCCTAAGCGCGCTATATAGGAAATTTCGTATTTAGTAAGGCATCGCCAAAATACACAATGAATATCGAGCTTGCCTTTTTCAAGCATTTTTCCTATTTCGCCCACTTCTAGTCGTTTCTCAGTACACAAAGTAAGGTGATTCTTCATCTACTCACCGAGATCTTTGCAACGAGCCCAAATGCTTTGAGAAACATTGAAAATTAAAAATTTCGATTTTCTCATATTGGGCAAGGCATCGCCAAAATAAATCATAAACATCGAGCTTTCTATTTCCTAGCAATTTTTCCTAGTTTTTGATCATTTTCGCCCACCTCTAGCCTTTTCCCAGTACCAAAAGTGAATTGGTTCTACTTGGACCTTTCAAAATCTAATTCCCATTGAGCGAAGACTCCAACCACTACGGTTCACGAGCCCACTAAATCACCATGGGACTCTTTCTCAATTGATGGGGACTTTAATTTATCGCTGCACAAGCAACCCCATTGGTTGCGAAAGTAATTGGGAGAGCGAAAGTGTGGCGTTCGTTGAAATTCGTGAAATTTTCAACGGAAATTCATTAACGACCGAAATGAAATCATCACCGCAAAAAAGCCGTGTACGAAAAAAAGGAAACTGCAATGGGATGGTGGTATGAAGGGGGGGCCAGATCAACATCAGTAGTTGTACCGAATGCCATACACATTTGAATATTAGAACAATTGTTGTTGTTAATTGGTGTGGGTGGAGGGTTGTTGTAGCTTCTTGGATGCTGGAAATTAGTTTCGCTATGCTGGGCGATGTGTTTGCCCATCCATTTATCACTCCGCACTTAGACACCCAGTCAGTCAGCGGGACGTACAGTCGCATTAATGCCAGTCATCATTAATGAGTGTATATAAATTTAAGAAAAAGTGAAGAGGAAAACATGCATATGGCGTTGGAAATTTGTTTTTTTTTTACGAATTTTCGCGAATTTCATGCGTTTTTTGGGGGTGGGGAAGTGAGCCGTTGAGTATTCCATTATTGAAGCGTAGCGTAGCGCGAATCGGTTGAATGGTCGTTTCGCATCGATTAAGCATGTACAGCTTTTTGTGTGTGTGTGTTGGTGTTGGTGTTGGTGTAAGCGTGTCCAACGTGGAATGTTTGGTGTAGCTTCGCAGCTTGATTGATTTAATTGATTGAACAATTGCCGGTCCGCTGTCCGTGCGGTTGCATTTCCCTTTTGATGTTTTTGCACTCGTCGCGTCGATTGTGATTAATCAATACGAGTGAGCGCCTGGGAACAAACGAAAATCGCGAACATTTCGCATCATCTACCGAAAAAACAACAACAAGTGGTTTGAGTGGTTTGCGAACACCAGATGTCTAAAGAACCGACCGCCATAAATGGCAAACACACATTTTTCTTCGGTAAAATTTGCACAATTATTGAAGTCTACTTTTAGTTGTTTTCAATTGGCTGTGCAGTGCCATTTGATTTGTATGGTCGGCATAAAAAAAAACTATGTTACTTTATTGGACCCCTCGCTCATAAATGTGTCAGGCGAAATTTTCAGAAATTTCATCATCAATTTATTGTGGCCGTTGGGTGCGCACATACGACATTCGAATGCTCGGAAACTATTAAAATTTGCGTTGCCGTAATTTATAGTCCTACGGTTTTTTGTTGTTGTGTGCAAAACATAGAACTGTTTGCCATTAAGGAATAAGCTGAAATTAAATTTGAAATTTGTATTATTTATTAGAAATATTTTGTACGAATTTGGGGTGTTTTTTTTTTTGAATATTTTGCGATTTTTCGTTTGAAATGTCAAATTATTGTATTGAAACGCTTTCGCGCAATGATGATGATGTCATGTGCGCTCGCTTGTGGCAATTACCGTACACCACAACCGCATGCGGCAGCATCACGTTTCCACGCGAAGCAAAATCCACATTCGAATCCAAATCCGTATTCCGAATCCGTTTGGCGTTCGCTTTGCTTGTGCGCCTGCCACTTTGCATATTTGCATTGCAGAAGACCCCCGCCTTCCCCCCTCCTTCGCGGCTCACTGCAAACTACATGATCGTGTACATGCCACAAACTGAGGAGGTTGCTTTCGTTGTTGTTGTTGTTGTAGTGTAAACGATGGCCGGTAGCCAAACGCAAACGGCACGCAAATTGCCGCCGCCGGCGCTCATCTATAACCCACTGATCGAATTTCCATTTCAATTTGCATTGGCACACATCGGCCGGTCGGCCGTCTGTCTGGCGGCGCATAGATCTATCCGTCGGTCGGTATGGCAATGGGGCAGAGCATTTGCCGCTCTGTCTGAGATGTTTGCATCGATGTTGTGGAAGGAATTCAGAAATATGGATTTGCGTTGTTTCCTAGAAAAGTTTGGAAATTTCTGAGAATTTTTTGCACGCATTCGAGTTGTAATTGGGATATATTTTGTGTTTATTTTGTTGGGTTTTTTGGATTTTTTTTTTATTTTTTTAACATATTTTTTTGATTTATTTTGTATTTTTTGTTTGATTTTTTAATATTTTTTTTTTGATTTATTTCTTTTATTTATGTTCGGATTTTTGTTTGTTGTTCTTCTTAATTTTTGCAATTTTTTAGACGTTTTTTCTTCCACATACTTTGTACAGTTTCGGCAATTCCATGAGTTGCTATTCATTTCTCCGATTTCATTCATAATTTCTGCAGCAGGAAACACCAGAGTCTCAGAGCTCATTCATTCAGCCATAATTAAGAATGACGTTGCCACAATTGTGTTCTCGCCACTTGCCTGTTCGACACTTGCAGTGACTACATCATCGTCGTCATGATCGTTTGGTTGTATAACAATGCATCGATGACATCAGCGTCGATCGCCCCACCGTCATTCGTCATCAATTCGAGTCACATGGCAATCGCATCCATCTACACGCCCTCAATGACTGGTTGTCGACTCCTTGTTGGTTCTCATGGAAAGGCAGCTCCCTTTTTATACGAGTACAACAATTCGTAAGCATGCTCACTTCGACATGATTCTTCGCTTTGTGTATGGCAAAGACGTCGTCCCACCTGAACCCACTCAATGTGGGTCGAAACGTTTGAGCAAAGAGAGAGAGAGTTGAAGCTATTTTGCATTCAATTTGCATAGAATCACACGTGCGTGCCTAATTGAAAGCCATTCCGGTGCAGTGCGTAGCGTTCTCAGGACAACGGTGAAAGGGATTCAGCATGATTGCCTTTAAGAAAATTTCCAACTTGTATTTTGTAATGGATGACTAGAGATAATATTCTTTTAATTTCCATGTTTTATATTCAAATCCAGTAAAAGCATTAAAAAATGTTCATTCAATGTCATTGTAATACGATAATATCATTTACACAGTAATGACACAACAATGCACAATTTAGGCATCAACGTCGCTAACAACCACCATATAATCACCTCAAAAAACAATTAGCATACAAATGACACTCTCTTAGCGAGAATTACACGTTACTCACACAGAATTTGCTGATATTCCGTTGATAGGTTTCTACATACGTTTGTACAGACAAAGTGTTACACATGCAAAACAGTGGGTACGTGCGAATTCCGTATGGCGCTCTCCGGCGGCAGTGAGTCATGCGAAATGCATTGTGAATTTAACTAGACCGCACTGGAAATGCCAAGCACGCTGATTTGTCACAAGTACAGCAACGGTAACGCTCTGACGGTGTAACGGTACGGCTTTGGTCGAACTCTCTTTCATTTCTTCGTGATGCTTCCATATGCCTAAGCATTTGCACTTGTGAACATGAAAAGCAGAAACAATTGCACGAAACGACATATTTGTTAATTTCTTTTTTCACTCGCTCTCAAGAGCTTCCACGAGCTTACCGTTTGCATTGATCGAACATGTTTGGTCATGTTCTAAGCGCGAACGAGGCATCATCGCACTTCCGAATGACCCCATTTAGAAAAGGCTATTCATAAATTCATCATAATTTCTTGACATGAAAGAAATTTGCTTAGAAGAAACGAAGAAATTTTGGTTGTTCTTATAGATGAAATTGCGATTCATAAAAAACCCGACATACGTTGGCTGCCTAAAAATAACGATGACAATCCCGAGGAGCCCCGATATTTACAATGTCAAACATAAACAGACGCCCAGCGATTACAAACATTCATCATTTTGCCATGTGCCAGCTATTTTTTATTACACACACACACTATTCACGATTCCTTGAAACAAATTTCGGCAATTGTTTACATTAGCATTAGATTCGTGTTGTTGTTGTTGCTGTTTGTATTTTCCCCAAACTATGTGAAAATTCGAAACAGTTCTTTGAGGAATTTCATATTGGACGTCATCTGGGAATTGGAAGTGAAATCATAAGCGCAAAATTATTATTGTAATTAAAAGAATTCTCAATGCGAATGGCATACGTGTGGCGTGGCGTTCGTGCGTTTGTGAAAGAACCACCGAAAATCGACAACAACGAAAACCACCGCAAGCAACATGTGTACTCGGTCGTCGTTAACAACATTGGCGTCAAAACAATATACCAACAACAACAGCAACTAAAGCATTTTATTAAATGCTTGGCCGGCCGTAGTGCTTGCTTGCTTGTTTGTTTGTTTGTTTGTTTATTTGCTTATTAATAACAAACAGAAAGCCATGAATTCTATAAAAACACATAAAAATGTATGAAAAACCAACAAGCCGCGTAGAGTGGGTGTCCATTTCCAGGCGGCATGGCATTCGTCCATCGGTCTCCATGGCGAAAATCAATTGAACATTTTCTAGGGCAAACTTGTCAGTGGCCAGTGGAAAAGTCCTTGAAAAGGCCAACTGGCCAAACATTGGGCAAGGTGTGGAAAGATTTGAAAAAAATTAACAAAAATGGGGTAAATTTGTAGTGCCCGTGAAGTTTCATTTCGCCACTCATTTTAATGAAAATTCAACAATAGGAGCTCAACTCATAGGAATTCTTAAGCAAATGCATTTCTGTTGTTGTTTGGACAACACGCCCCCTCACTGCCCACTGATAAAATGAAAAATTTCAAAAAATTCAATTTCAGTTTCCAAAACAGAGGCAATTTTTTCGCCCACCGCCTACGCACGCCATAGAAATTCTGGCTCAAAGGCTATTCTATGAAATTTCATAAATTCGACACTTTTTCTTTGGGCACAAAGTTGTCATGCGAAGCATCAGCTTCATTGTTTGCTTGCTCTGGTTCGACGTCGACGTCGTTGTCGTCTGTGCTAGAACACACAGCGCTTCGAATTACCGTACGTAAGTGGCCGAAGCTTAAATTGCACTTGAAATTTTTTCTCAGTATTTTGCTTTGTTTTTGGTTTTCTTTTTCACAAGCGCTGTGCTGTGCTGTGGTGTGTTGTTTACTGTTAAGGCGTGCTGATAAGAGAAAGTGCCATTACATTTCGTTCCGTGCCGTGGCGTTGCGCTTCGTTCCGTTTGTGTAATAATAAGATTAACAACAACAACAAAAAGAGTGTTTAACATAATGCCAGCCATTTATTTATTGTAATTGCTTAAAGTAGGGGCGGACTGCAACAATGCCAATGCGTGGTATGTGTGTCACACGACAATACACACGAGGTTGGTTTGCACGTAGAAAACAAGCAAAAATTACACATTCTTTACTAAATTTCCAAATGAAAAGTTAAAATCTTTCTTCAAAAGAAAATGGAAAATTCCGAAATTTGAAAGCATTTTCTGAAACTTTACAAAATCCCCCCCTCAATTATGCCCATCAATTGGCCTTAAGTAAGACAGGGCAATAACAATAAAAGAGCACCCCACTGGCGGCGAACGTGTTGAATGCGCTTCAAAGCTTCTTAGAAAACTGCACGACCATTTTGGTCGCGTTGCGTCCCTTTTCGTTTTGTTTTTCATTTATTTGCATTATATTACCGATCCAGCTTAAAATTATAAATTGACTCATGTGCGACAGGCCGAATGAGATGTATAAATGACGCGACCGCTGATGTTGATGATTAAGTTGCCAAGTGTGATCGCCTAATGAAATGATGTGAGGCGATTCGATGCATTCATGCAACTATTGAGTGGTGGCCAACAACAATAATTGTGTGGATATTGGATTGTGGGTATTTATTTACAATAGCTGTATCAGCGGTTTGTTATTTTGGCGCCAGTATATTGCTGTGGAGGGGCTTAAGGCGTCGCTCGGAGCCGGTGGGCCGATGACGACATCCAATTTCAGAATTTCAAATGTCACAACAGCAATTATAGAGGGGAAAATGGAAACATTTTAAATTTAAAAAACTGAATTTTTTAGATTTTTTTAAATTTGTATTTTAGAGGATTTTTTTTTATGTTTTGTAAAAAATTTTCTTCTATTTTTAAATATTTTTCTTTGGTTTCACGATTTTTTTTTTATGTACAACGAAAACTGATCAATGTTGCGGTTCACACTTGAATATTAAGAATTCGCAATGACAATTTCCCAATTTGTACCCCAAAATCGTAAAAATTCGTAAATTCTCTAAGCAATCATTTAACTGAAGGGCCCGAAATCCCTTCTTTAAAAACAGTGCCCGAGCAACATTCGCTGCGCCAATGTAAACAAACCGCATGTTGCGGAAACAAGTTGCCCGACGAGCGACCAACGAGTACGCGAAAACGTACAACTTGCCGGCTTTTTGAGAATGTCGACGATGATGGCATTGCGGGCTCCCCGCACGACGACGGCCCGCACCGACAGGGTGAAGCTAATCGGCGCGTCGGGTCGCTTCGCTTCGTTTCGTTTTCTATGGGCAACATGTGAAAAAGCGTACCCACGATTGTTGTTGTTGTCGGGGTTGTTCGTTCGCAAGCACATTGGTGAATGCTTGCTCGCCTGCTTGTTGATGGCTTTGTTATTGTTTCGCTTAGCTTTGGGCCGCTCAGCACAATGCTCAGCACAACATGTTGCCGATTCGCGAGAGGGCTTTTCGTCTTTGGGTTGGCAAATGTTGCTGGGGGCTTCTCGTTGTTGTTTGTGCTGTGGTGTTTTGGCTCGTTTCGTTTTTTGCTGCCGCCGCCGCCGCTGCTGCTGCTGCTGCTGCTGTTGCTGCTGCCATCTGTGCTGCACAGCAGTTCTCGTAGAAAGCCAGCCAGTCGGCCTGTGTAGCGATTTGCCGTCAGTTGCGATTTAGTGCTCGGTTTGATTGAATGTGCGAGTCGAGACGTCTCCGCTTGTTGTCCACACACCAACCGCAATACCAAACATTGAACAAACTCTTCTACTCAGTTTTCTAACGCAAAATTGTCGAGTCCAACTTTAAGAAGAGGAAAACGTTTTTTCGTTAAAAATATAATTCAATAAAATTCACGAAAAATTCCAAACTCTCGTTGTGCATCGTTTTGTTGTTGTTGTTGGCGGCGGCGGCGGTGGCCCGAAAGCATTACGGAAAGAAAGTCCCAAGCGAGTGCCCCGTTTCGTTGTTGTCGTCGTGGTGGCTTGCCATTGTTCTGAGGCGAGCGGCCAGGTCGCCAGTGGCAAGTGGCAAGTGGCAAGACGGGCCAACAAGTATTCAACAGCGTGCGAGGACGTTCGGTAAACGACTTAATTGAAGAGGAAAACCGGAAAATTTATGCAAAACAACAACACAAGAGTGCCGCTCATTACGATATCCTTGCAAACGCCGTACTAAACACAACGGTAAGTCACACGAACACGTAATTGAAAATTCAAAATGTGCTAAGCAGGGGCTAACGAATTCCATGTTGGTGTCAAATTCGATACAACACTGCAATTTCAATGTCAATATGCAACGCATTAGCATATAAGAGACCTATTAGTGACCTCTCGCTAACAAGTGGACTCTCCCACTCAGTGACTTAAGGGTCCTAGTCGAGTACTAAACGAAAATCTCGTTAAAAGCTGCCAGCGAGAGTTTCGAAAATCGCTCTAAGGCCACTGTGAAACTTTACACTGGGGCCCTCTCACATTTTTGGAATTTCGAATAAGTAGAAACCCCCAAATGTGTGCCGTTGGGGGATCCTTTTAATCGCCAACGTATCGCCATAAAACCGAAAGTAATAAAACTGACGATTTCCACACACGGAACAGAACGAACAGCGGAGATTTCGTTTGTGTTGTCATTTTGGGGCCTTGCGTGCCAACTTCAAACAAATTGAGCTGCTTTTTTTTTTGGGGGGGGCATTTGAAATCCTTTGCGACACACACACACACAAAGCGGCGGCAACGACTGGCCACCACATCCGTAGCCTTTGCCTTGAAAGCGTACGCTGAGGCTTTCAGGTGTACTACCTGAGAGACCACGAACCATTTGATATTTATTGCTTTCGCGTGGGGTCGCTTGTTGTTCTTTTGGTGTGTTTTGTGCAAATATTTCGCTGGTACGTTACGTATATATGTATATTTAGACATTTGAAGTGAAACGCCTAAAAATAAATCCCAATCCAACGAAATGATAAAGCGTGAGGGCCGCCGCGGGGGGACGACGGGACGCGGAACTCCGCACACAAAAAATGCGCCTGAAATACACACGAAGGACACTCGAGGTGGATTCAGCAACCCAACAACAACAAAAACAACTAAAACGAATACGAAAACGAAAACTCTTCAAGTAACAATTTGGTATACATTTGCGTTTGAAATATTCGTACGGAATACTCCAAAGCTATTTGAATTCTTATTCTGTCCGTCGAAACTCGACGGCTTCGCCCCGTCTGGCGCGATCTCTTCAATAATTAATGAATATTGCAAATGAACGAAGGCGATCCAATTGGCGCGAGCCCATTTGAAGTCCGCTCGCTCCACAAAGACACCAGCCAAGCGGCGTCCCATCGAAAATGTAATTTCCTGTCGAAGTCGCCGAAAAATAAAAAAAAAAAATTTCTTTTAAATCGCACGAAAAATCGCACGAAATTTCATTGCTTAAGCAAAACAGCAACGGATGGGTGAAGGGGGCGTGGCCCCGAATCAATTGACAATTCAATTTACCATAAAAGTGTAGTGTAGTCGGACAACAAGGATAACCTGCTCGCAAGGATGCTCAACTGGACCGGACCTGACGGAAGCGTTTATTTTAATAATTCATGAAGTAACGGTAAAATGTTCTCAGGTTTTTATCTCGCCCCCCAGCCGTACACATATGCGGCCGTACACATTCATGGCGTTCGTCGGCGGAGGTGTCATTCGGCTTGCTGTCTCGAGCTCGATGGTCCTTGTTGTGACGGCCTTGGAACTTTCGGCCCCGCACAAACGTACACATCATGTTCAATTCCCATGAATGTTTATTGTTGTTGTTGTTGTTGGAGACGAAGACCATCGGATGCTAAAGGTCGTCCGTTGTTTGTCGAAGGAGTCAGCAAGGAGAGGGGTGGGGGGTGTTGTTTCATACGTTCATACGTGAGCCATTAAAATGTGTGTGCCAACGGGGCGAGCGTCAATATTGTACATGCGGAAAACTAATTTCCAAAAATGCCACTTATTAACACGTGAAACGCCCATATCGTTCTCAAATTCGCAATGAAACTCCACTGCTAAGCTGTGGGTGCCTCGCAACTGACAATGCTGTTAACATAATTGAAAGCCATGCTTGCCTTGGGGGTGGGCTTTTACGTTTCGGCCTCGTGGCCTTCTAATGTCCTTGACATTAGGCATCACGGTGGGGCATGCCACAACACTGCATATGTGCCGCAACAAGGAGGCTCGCAACACGACTCTCATGAAGGTGCAAAGGGATGTACTGATTGAGTGAGTGGGCTTTCTGGTGTTCCACCTAAACTGCTGAAAGCCGCTCCGTCGAGGCGCCCCAATAATTGACAATTAATTGTTAGAATTCCTTAAAGCGTAAAGCAAAAAAAACCAAAATTTCATAATAACAATTGGATTTTGTTTTTCATTCCACCCCGGCTCCACCACTCCACGCCCCCCCTCTCTAGTGACGGCCAAAGCGAAACTGATGACTGGGCTGTCTTTCGCAGCGAGCACCCCGAAATAAAGTTTCCAATTACATGCAAAGTTCAGTGTTTTGCCATGTTGTTGTTGTTGTTTCGGGTTTTCGCTTCTACGGGTGGAGGGGGGGCGGGGGGAGCAGTGATGATTTTATGAAAAGTGAAATAAATTGAAATTAATTGAAAATTCGTAACGAAGTCAACAAGTGACAATGCATTGCCATTCGTTTGGTAGTTTTGCGATTTTTCGACCAAAAAAATTCCCCACTCAAACTTTTTGACATTCTACAACTGTACTCGGTGTTTTTTTTTTTTTTTAATTTGCAATACATTTTTTTGAAATNTTGGGTTTTTTTTTTTTTTAATTGCAATACATTTTGTTGAAATCATATCTCTTGCTGACGTTGGGAAAATTTTGCGCTGTTTTGCCGGACGGTCGTTGAGTTTTGTGCCCTTTTGCGAATTCACAAACAATTTTTAATTATACGGCCTCTTAAAGCATGTCGCACAGCATTGATACAATCAGTTGAAAGAATTACGCTGGTTGTCGAATTTTATTAGTCACATCGTGTGAGCTTTGCCTGATTTGTGGGGAATCGCTTTGATTTACTACGGACTGGTCCCATTTTGTGACAAATGCATCGTGTGGCATGCCAATGGAGAAATGAGATTTTTAGCACATCGACAACAACAACAACAACAAATTAATGTGCTCAAACAAACAAGCGAACTCCCTTTATAAACAGCCACCGCTTACGAGTAGAGCCAAATCAAGTTTTTTTTCAGCGTTCGTTTTTTTTTTTGCGGAACGCGATAAGATTAGATAATGATAATTGTAGCAGTTTGGAGTGTGTGCACTCATTCACGCTGTGGTTCATACGAGAAACCACCACAGCCACCATCACCACCTTTACCACCTTCACCACTTCAACCACCACCTTCACCACCCTCACCACTCAGAAGCAACAACGAAATCGGCCTCTCCGCGAGCGTAACCCACATAAGTTCTGTGCCCGCCGGTGGGCTACCTGGACGGCCGCTGTTCGGCCTGATAAAGCGGTGCGCCCGCCAACTGAACTGAATATCTGATTGAGTGTACGGCACACGGACGGCATGAGTAATTGGGCTATGTCACTGCTGATGTAATACACCCAAGCACTAAGCACACACACACACAGAAATGGGCAATTTTTTCGATTTGGCAATGCTCGCTGCATGCCGTTAGGCGAAAATGTCAAATTCCATAAAGGTTCTAGGATTGCAATTTTTTGAGGGCAAACTAATTATGCAAGCATGATTATGCTCGAACAATGAAAGTCGTTTGCGATTTACGGCTACTCAAAACCGGTTCGCACGCATTGCATGCGGTTGGTCCACATATGGGGTTTGCTTTGGAGGGCTCTTGACAAGTTACCTCATTATTTTTTCTATGAATTTCTTGAGTTTTGTGTTGATTCTCGCCGTGTGTGTGCGTGTGTGTGTGTTTGTGGAGTGAATCACCTAAAATTTAATAACACAATGCCAACAATGTAAGTAAACAAACATCGGGTCGGTCTTCATTCATGGCGCAGCTCTGGTTCTTGTGCTCGTGTGTGTTGTTGTTGTTGTTGTTGCTGTAAGCCTTACGAAATTAATTAGTAATAATGCTACCCATTTGCCGAGGGCGCATGAAACCACATAATTCAAAATAAACCAAAGCGAAGTTTTCAAGCATCCCAACAACAAAAACACCAGCAGCATATTGCTAATGAATGAAATGAAACTAATTATTTCATCTATTATTTAAATGAAGAGCAGCTTCAAAAAAAAACCACACCGCTGTCCGACAAATCAAACGAAATAAATAAATTAACTAATTGAAAAAAAAAAAACACCCAAACCGACTGACCAACCGGTTTACCAAGCAATGGCAATTATAAAAGGAACCAAATGAGCTGAGGTGAAGTTCACTTTGAGTGTCACAAAGAAAAACAACGAAAACCCGACACGTTTGTCTCCGAAATGTCTTCGGCAGATCAAGCAATCGAGCGAGCGAGCAACAACAACTCACACACGCTCTCATACGCTTGTTTGCTCGTTTATCAAAGCTCACGCATTCCGTTGGACCTTAGCGCAGCATCATCATCTAAGGCGAACTCTAAATTTTGTCACGCTGTTTTGATTTCGGCAATTTGACGTTTTTGTTGCTGGTGCTTGTGCTGGTCGTCTCCTACTTGTCTATTTGTTAATGGTGCCGCCGGTTTTATGCGACAATCGTGCTTAAACTATTTCCCCATATTTTTGTATGTTTTTATTGTGTTTTGTGTGCACGAAGGTATTTGATTGTTGTTGTTTTTGTTAACGACAATCTGCTCATTTCTCATTTCGAATTTTTCAAGTGTTAACACTGCCATTTAGTTTTATGACATTTTGTCGTCTTCTCTCCACACCACTTCACTTCGTTCCACCGTAATAAGGTGATTGATCTATCGATGGCATTTCCATGACAACAACAACAACAGCAAAGCCACTCGGTGTATTTTAAGCGAAGTAGTCAATGCGAATACGAAGAGACCCCCTCGCGCAATTAAGCACAAATCACGGCGTGACCACAGCGCTCAACTCGTCTATCAAGTAATGCCTGTAATGTGTATTACATACGGGGAGCGTATGAAAGTTGACTCCATATAAAATATGTATAGTTTCCGAAATTGCTTTGTACCTTCCACAATCACGGCAAGCTGCTTTTGTGTGAAGGGCCGACCAGCTAAGGGTTCTTTGGCGACATGACCAGCCAAATGTGAGCCCCAATGACATAACGCTAATAACACGGGAATTCGTTCAAGTGATGGCGTCTCTTGTTACAGCTGGTGTTTGAGATCTTAACGTTTGTTTTTTTTTTTAACGGCAGTCATTCACTTGCTTAGGTACTTTAAAATTCTTAAGCAAAACTCATCGGGCTTCTCGACGAAATGCGGCCCTTGACTCTTTGCTGGGCTGTGTGAAAAAATTACCCAAAAATAAAAAACGAGGAGACCCATCGGTCTTGACAATGACAAAATTTGAGCAACTTTTATTATGTCTCGGCGTTGTTGCTTTTAATTTTTGATACTCCGTTGAATTAAGCACATTCCCAACGCTGACAAGCTTTGTCGTTGGTCGTTCTGATTTCATTGTTGTTGCTTTTTGCTAATGGCACAGCAATCGGAGCTGTTGCTCTTTTTCGATTGTGTCTCTTTTCGTAGAATTTTTCGACTCAAATGTAAATCGAGCTTTCTCTCGCTCGCGGACGAAAAATTCGCACGCCAAGTAGAGCGTCTTGCTAGGGCATTTGCTTGTTGTTGTTGGCACTGCTATCGTATTCCAAGTAATTGCTGAGAAGCCAACGGCACCCAGGTTTACCGTTTATATGTTCAAATACAAGCGAATTCACTGATCATTGGACTTGTTTATGAAACTCACATGTCTTCGGCAAAACAACCAAATTCTTTAGTTTTTAATTTAAACAAAATGGGCTGTCCGTTTTGCGTGTGGCCGAATATTTTAATTCATTTAATTGCAACCGTGTGGCAATTTGTTGACTTTGCAATGAAAACGGTATTTTATTTTCGGTCTATTTTTTTGTTCGAAGGCACCTTGTGCGTAAATCAAATAAACTACAATATTTATTTTGTTGTTGTTGTTGTTTTCCCTGTCCATCGGATGTACACGAGATGATTAGGACGTGTGTCGGTGTGCGTGCGATGCAAATTTACGAGATCTATTTGATGGCTCTGTAAACACAACGGAAAGTGTGTGCACAGCGCGAGAGGTCCAGCGCCCCCCCACTCGCCGACCGGCAACTGCATTAATATTAATAATTCACTATGGGAACAAATTGAATGGCTGGGTGGTGGGTAGGCGAGCGGACGAGTTAATGAAACCCCTTTGGGGGGCAGCGATTTTTTATGCGCCCCCCCATCCGGGGCACATTATCAATTCTCGTCAGAAACTATGCGTACGCTTCGGTTTGTTTGTTTATTCATTGAATTGCTCGAGGTTGGCTTTCGTTTGGTTTACGATCTGTTTGCTCCTTGCTGGCAGAGCACATCCTCCTATCGCCGGGCCGTCAACATTTTCCGAACGTCCAATAACACCACGCCGTCATCATCATCATAACAGTGTTATTATTATTATTATTATGCTCACCCACAGCGTGATGGCAAGTTTTATGGCTCATTTAGCTGGCGCAGTCGGTGCGAGAGGAGGTACGGCCGTGTCAGTGGGCGTTAGACCACAAATTTAGTGCTTTTCGTATTTACGACGGTGAGAGTGAGGAAAATGCAGTTATTATGGGGGAAATTCAGAAAAAGGGAAATGTGAGACAAATTGAAGAAAATTTGTGGAATTTCAGGCAATTAGTGAAAAATTTCGAAAAATTATTAGAAAATTTCAGAAAAATGTTAGGGAAATTTAAAAGAGTTTTGGAAAATTTTTAGGAATTTAGCGTCAATTTTTGGAAAATGTTATGAATTTCATAAAATTTACAATTTTAACCAATTCTTCCTCTCTTCAGACCCACTCCAATATAGAGCCTCTTACATTAGCATTGTAAGATGGCCGACAAGAAAGGCCTAATTCGTTTCGCATACCCCTTTAGGGAATTTCGTGTGTGAGCGACAATTCCAGTCGTAATTTATATTGTGTCTAAATTCGGCCTGTTATTGTAGATAAGATCACTACCAGCCATGAAGATCATGACGTACGACTTTGACTCAAGCCCAAGCCAGCCGCCAGCATTGCCATTGTCATTGGCGTCGGCCTTAGGGCTGCTCTGTGTTGTCGTTTGGGTTTCGAGTTCATTTCATACCAAACAGACAACCATTTTAGGCACGATGAATTGCTCTCGTTCTGAATACGGCATGAAATCGATATGGAAATTTGCGCACTAAACCCTTTGTGTTTGCTTTTTTTATGGAAACGCACTTGGCGAATGATATCATGAAGAGAAAAAAAGTGTCGAAAAAACCGAAAACTAAACAACTGTCAAAAGAAGTGTGACACAAGTGTTTTCAACCAAACGAACACCACACACGAAAATGTGGACCAAAAACTGCCGTTACAAAAAGAATTCGTACGAACTTATCGCTGAAGAGATAAACTCAAACCATTTGTATGGTGTTAATTTTTATATGAAATATTTTATTTTATCAGAAATCACGTTACTCACAGTGATTTCCTCATTTCTTTCTATTTTTTTCTAATTCGTAATTTTT
The DNA here is from genome assembly GCA_001014575.1 of Themira minor. Lineage (NCBI taxonomy): Eukaryota > Metazoa > Arthropoda > Insecta > Diptera > Sepsidae > Themira > Themira minor. Next base: position 34,235 of record JXPZ01021242.1, read on the forward strand.
GTGTATTTACTTTGTGATTTCTAGAAAATGGTACACACACACGCTGTTTGGCTTGCTCATCGGCGGCGGGCCTGTCATTTCGCAAAAAACTGTATACTTTTCAAATCTATTTTTGCTTTATGCTGCGCTCCATGCAATTTTGTGTACAATTTTTCGTTGATGTTGTTGTTTTGAAAACGAAAGAAAAAAAAAAAAACGCCAACGAGAATCTTTGAGAGTTTTGCTATTTGCTTCATCTTCTTCATAGTTGTTGTTGTTGTTGTAGTGGTGTGTTATCTGTCTATTTACATTGAGCTGGCTGGCTGGCTGGCATTATGAATTGCATGTATGTAGTTCGGCGTGTGTTGTGCGCTTTTGTCAGACGGACCTGTCAGACGCTCGTTTTGCCTACTGTTCACCGCCGCATCGCACGACACTCCCCCCGCACCAAATTGCAAGCCTAAGTAAAGTTTCGTGTTTTGTTCATATGTGTGTTTATTTATTTCGCAATAAACTGTTTGTTTTCGTGTGCTCGGCGGCTCTCTCCGAAAACCATTTCAACTCTCGAAATTCTCCTTTGGTGTGCACAGTGCGGCCGAGCAATATTGTTATGACTGCGTGTGTGGTTTTCCCCCCCAACCCAGATGGGGTCTTTGCATTAGCCTCAATTAAAACGGATTGATGCTTCGGATGTGTGCTAATAAATTTGCGTTTAATTATGCACACACGCCCACAGCGCGCACGGAAATCGTTGTCGTCGCTGAGTGGCGTCGTGGCACTCACCCACAGACGCAACGGAAATTTCAACGAATTTGCATAACAATTTCAATTGATTTACGCCGGATGTGTGTGTGTGTGTGTGTGCATGTGTGTGTGGACATGACCTAAGGATAACGCTTAAGCCCATTCATCAAGCATCGGTGTAGGCGTGCGTGTGTGCGAAGGCCATTAAGTTGTCGTCGTCAAATGGTTTCGTCCGTTTGATTTCGCCAGGCGCTTCTGGGTTGCCCCCGAGATTAGCGCATCGTATGAGCTTAATTGTGACACACTAATGAAAATTAAATCATTTCTTATTTTGAAACTGTGAATACCCGGTGCAACCCCTCCCATTATGAGTGCCCAAGAGTTTCGGACATTTTTTAATGGCCAACGTTTTATCGGTCTCTGTTGTTGTTGTTGTTGTTGTCGACGTTAATTGTACATATATCGTTTTTATGATGATTCCGTGGAATTTCATTCTATTTATGTGAGATTCGCATATTTGATCATTTTGTTTATAATAAATTGCAACAACAACACTGACCCGCAACAGCAACAACGAGAACAAACTCAATGTATCAATTTCGTGCGGCTGTCATCCTTGGGGGTGTGTGTGGTGGTTTGCTCTAATTGGCACTATCGCTGCCGCCCCGGCGACTGTCGTCATCAGTTATTTTGTACGCCGCCTAGGTGTTCGTCTGCCATCGAGTTAATTGTTGTTGCGGGCTTTTTGAAAGCCACCAGCTGGACGCAGGCCAAAATGTGGGTCACCCAGTCGAACCCCCTTCGAACGGCCCCTTCGACAGGCACTGTGCTATCAATTCGATTCTATTGTGATGAGTCGTGACCATGACGTTTCACTAAAAATACACTTGTGTTTGGTTTTCGGTTTGCTCTCCTCTCTACCGTTTACGAACGAGCAATTTCTCCTTCAAGCATAAGCCGCCTAATCGCACTTGCTCGATGGTCAGCAGCTGAATCATCAGCGTTCAGCGCACACGCTCATCAAAAAAAAATAAAACAGCCACTCTGCAATGATCTGCCTGGCATACGAAATTCCGTTACTCATGGCATGTTTGTTTTTCGTTCTTTATTTCACATTAGTGGGTACGATACCGTTGCTCGTCGTCGTTGCCGAGCGAAATGCATTGAAATTATTAATAAAATGTGTACGTTTTTTATTGAGTTTGCCAAACAAATGACATAATTTGTTGTGCGGCAAAGGAACAACATTTAAAAATATTGCAAATGAATTGACTGGGCTATGATCCCCTACACATAGCGAATTCTTTGGGCGTATTTTTAATGGATATGGAAATTCCAAAAATTGGACGAAATTCCCATATTGAATCGGCTTTGGTTCTGCGAAAGCTATAAAAAACACGTTGGAAAGTCCACAAAGCGAATTGAGTTTTATAGGCCATCGAAATTAGGAAGTCAATTGGCATGTCTCTTTCGTGGGCATGTCTGGCTTTCTTCACGTCTCGCAAATAGTTCCAAAACCCAAAAACAACAAGCGATCTCCCGCAATCACTTTGTAATATATGTGCATTCATAATTCAACGTTAGTCTATGAGCGTGCCAATATGGAAAATGCTCACAACGTGCTCCCCAAAGCGCCAATAAATTTGTACACTTTATGTGAACGAGTCCGTTTCATAAATTCATGCTTCGCCAGCAAGTGGTGACGCTGACGAGGGGCCGCCACAAATTCATTAACCGACTTTGAGTGTGGAAAATCTTACGATTTAGTAAAATGTATGCAGACCTTGATCGCCGCGTGTTCCAAAATGCACAACAAATACTTACAAGTTCATGCTTATGCAATACGCCCATTGCACTGTGTCTAGACGGCGGAGAGGCGAAAACGCCAGAATTCTGAGCGTCATGGACCCTTTCACTTTGGCAAAGCAATCAAGCGTTGCCCTGGCCAGACGATCGATCAATCGATCGGGTTCAATGAATTTTATACAATTTCTTGGGTCGTTTTCGCGACGACGTAAGACGACCTCAGACAACACGCCCCCTTTTCCTCCACGAAAAAACGATGAAAAACCCCCTGTTTAGGGGGTAATTTTGTCTACATTGAATTCGGTTTTATCGGCGTTGGCAACATTTGTTGCTAACGACATGTTGACACGACGCCAAGCAGCCAAGCAGCCAGTCATCGCCTTGAACGTCGTGATGTCTTCACTTTTCGTTGATTATGAAAGGCGCGCACACACACACACACACATGTTTGCCTCGGACAAATAAGCCGAGCAGCTATTTCAATAACGACAACAAACACCTTAATGGCTGGGCAGGGGAGGGAGAAGACGCGCCGGCATCGTCAACAAGAAAAACATGAGGGAAAAAGTAAAAGTGCCAGCAAGTCAAATACGGCCAGAGTGTGTCAGGCTGAAATTCGTTTGAAATTCAAAGAAGATGTTTCGAAGCGTCAAATGCGTGTCAATACAAGGAGGGACCCTTGGCTTTTTAAGGCGATGCAGTGCAATTTCACAGTTAGTTTTCGGGGCCAGCAAAACAGTCTCCGCAGAGTTCTCACAGCCGCCCCCAGTTAGTGAGTGGGTCAGTTTGTCATTGGTAGCGCGCTTGTTTCACGGCGAATGGATTTGTGTGCTCCAGACAGTCGGCATTGGGTCGCATTTGGCGCGATAAAGGAAACGTGTGCGCTAGCGCGAAATAAATGCCATGAATAATACAAAAGAAGCACAAGCCCATTATGTGTGCTGTTTGAATGGAAATCTCAGCGCTCGCTGACTGGCAACGCCAAGCCATGCCTTGTGATGTCTCAACGTAAACGTAGACGGAGATAGCGACTCGCTTACTTCCTGAGTTTTTCCTTAGAAGATCTCTATCGCTTAGCAAATGCAATATGCATGCAATTTTTCAACAACAACAACAACAACAACTTCAAACTTGAGTTTCAGCTTTATTGCGCTAAGCCCATGTAGCTAGAGGTCTTTACGTTCTATTGTTGTTGTGTTGTGTTGTTCAAGTACATAAGCAGTAGCTGCTACCGCATTACCGGGGGGG
>JXPZ01021242.1:38044-52241 GCA_001014575.1 Themira minor
GGGGCAGCAGGGAGTCTTCCTGTCTGCCAAACGTCTTCCTACTCGACGCGGCCGCACTTCTTCTAAGCAAGCAGCATAAACTTCCTACACCCGTTCGTAATGTGGCACGCCATTTCAGAGGTCCCGTCCCCCCTTCGGTGGCCACCGCAGTGAATTACACGCCTTGCTGATTACACAAATTTGATAGGGCCACGCGTTCCGCACCGGCGTCCCACTCAAGGCTTGCCGGGCATTGGAATTCGGCATGCCCACGAGAGTAGAACAAAACAGAGAGTAGAACCGTTATCATTGAGATGATCAAAATTCATATGCCATCATGATCTTACGATGAAATTTCATCTATTTTGCAGACACCAGCAGTGCAATCGCGTGAGGGCCTCAAACACACTTTCGGGGCGGCAAACACCAATTAGCCAAGGTAAGTCGTTCACTTGTTGTTGTTGTTATTCAATTGCACGTAAATCCCACTCAAGTAAGCCCCTCTGCGCCAGACAAGACAAATTGTGTTGGCAGCGTGTAATCCCGGCAGCTTTCCACCGCCACCTCCGCGCCCACGAAAATTCATAATTATTCCTGATGGAACTGCGGAAAACTCAGTAAACTCATAAAATATGCAAAACCGCCTTAACGTCCCCACCCGCCACCCACCAAGAACCACAACAACAGCAGTGGAAAATTCAACTTAAAGTCGCCCGGCCGTCGGGCATACCCAAAACGAATTGAAATTCGTGGTACACCCAAAGCCCTTCAAGTAGCTGCCGCAACGGTTCGCCGGAAAAAGCACTACAAAGTGTGCAAAATTGCTGGCTGGCTGGCTGGCGCAAAGAGCGACCAGAATGTGTTTACAATTTAATGTGATTTTGAATTATGAATTTCATGGAGAGCCGTCTGGGATGGGCGAAATTTCGGCGGCAGGCGAAATGTTCATGAATTTTTGACCAATTCAATTTGATGCTTGTCGTCAACACATTGTGGAGAGTCCCCCCCCAGGTCGCCGATCCCCATTTGGAGTGCATACATTGTGGGGGATTCTACGCATTTCCCGCAAAAGTGCTGACGCGCTCATTTCCTGTCCGCAGCGGTTTTTACGATCACTTTTGGAATTCACGCGAAATGCGAGGCACTGGAGATGTCCAGCCGCAAAACTAAATGGCTGAAACAATGTATGCGAGGGGGGGAGGGGCGCCCCCTCCTAATTAAAAAGCACTCCAAAGAGTTGTGATCCCGTTATGTTTTGTGGCGATCGATGTTGGAACAACAAACAACGAATGCCCGCAATTCAGGGGGGGGTTCGCAATAAAACCGTAACGAAAATTTTTATCATAATAATGAGACAGCCCAACGGTCGTTGTCGCATCAAATGGGTGACAGAAAATGGCCTGTTGAACAAGACGAACGTGAGACCAATTCACGATGAGCAAAATTTGATGGTTCTAGTTTCTCCAGTGTATTCAAATTCAAATTGAAATTTGGTGGAGCAGCAAAGGCACGCGGAAGCCAAAGTGGCGATTCGTTTGCGGGCAATCAGAGTTAACGATGCATACAAATCATATTGTCGAACAAGAACAACACAAAATTAGCCAATATGTGTTAAATATCACAACAAATGGCTGTACATGTGTGTGTATGCAAATTCATCGAGCACGGCTCAACAATGCCAAGCCAATCAACACAATCGATGTGGTGCGCTCTAGAAAGCCCCACTCAGACGTGACGATTTCAATGGCAACGAAAAGCCATAAAAGAAATTACAATAATTTTGCATATTTTCGGAAGATTTTTGAACGTTTCATGATCGATTGATACAATCAATTTCCAAGAAATTCCACGAAATTGTCTTGTCTTGAAATTTTAAAATGTGCTAGCCAATACAAGAACCAGCGAAAATTCAAGCGAAAATCGCCATTGCAAAGCGAATTTTTCGCCATCAAACGAAAATGTTCTTTTAGAAAAGATTATATAACGGGACCAAAAAGCTTTTTAATGTTGTTCTGAACAAATTTAATCATGTGCGAATTAAAAATTTTGACAAGAAACTTCAAGCGTTTAGCCTTTTGAGGGAAATTCCCAGAAATTACAAGAATTTTATACCAAAACAAATTCATTGTAAATTTGGAGCGTTGTTTTTTCAACTTTATGATGCAGATAGAGTGCTTTTCGTTGTTGTTGTTTGTTATAAATCAAATGCCAACAAGCGATGCAATGGCATTATTTCTGGTTGTTGGTGTACAGTGAAATTCCCTAGAATTTTCGCACTTTCGTTTCGAGTGAACTGCGATGCACGCCTTTCTTCAGCGCTGCTTGGCCGGGCGGTTCGTTTGGATTGAGCAGGAAAGTACACAACAACAACTAAAACCAAAATCAACAAATAAACGGCGGCAACTGCAATTCGTGCTAATGACAACACCAGAAGTCATCTGTACAACAACCACAAGAACGACCACAAGAACGACCGCAACGAGCGAACGCACCCAAAGCAAACACCCCATAGCCGGGGGTTACTGTGTCAATTGGACAAAAAGATTCTCTGGTAAATGAGAGTGTTTGTTGTTGTTGTTGTTTTACGAACGCCTCCAACGCATTGTGGGACATGTGGCCGTCCGCAGCATGGCGAGAAAAAAGCCAGAAAATTACAAAAATCGACTTGAACAGATAATAAATAATCAACGCAAACTGGGCAGCAGACAGACGACTGCCGATGCAGACACTGATTGGCGGGGCAAATTGCAATTTCCTCGAATGCATGTGTGGTGACGGCGGTGCGTTGCAAATGGACAGCAGGCGCGAAATTAAGGCTCTTTTGAGCAGTGCATTGTTCAAGTGGGCGTATACACATGCATCTTCGTGGCAAACGTTGCAACGCCAATGTGTCTCGCGCCGTCCGCCAAGGCGCAATGGAAATGAAGTGATTTGCATTTGCAGTGAAATTGAGGAAAACAGTTGCAAAACCACCAACAACAACCACCAAACCGATAACGCAAACATTTTGAGAAGCCCCACGACGTCACGTCACGTCATGTCAGGGGCTCGCACCACCGATTGCGTCTCTAACAAATTAGGCGTAATAAATAACACCAGCAAAGCCGACGGCCGAAAACTCCATTTGCCCAAAAACACACCATTTTACAAAGTTTGCATTTCAATATTTCAAGAAATTGCAAAATTAAGTGTAAGGTTGGAAAATTTCCCCATACTGGTTTTGGAGGGGAGAACCTCTAAGTGATTGCAAGGGGGGTTGAGCCGATGCAAAATAATTGCCGTAATTTAGCAGGCATTACAAATACCAACAACAGCAAGCATAGAAGAAGAACAACAGTTGTTGTTGTTGTTGTGCTGCAAAAGCATTAGAAGAACTTTCTGAATCATCAACAAACGACCGCGAGAGACCACAGCCGTGCCAAGCCCCTGTTGTAGAGCCGCAGAGAATGTTCGCCTGGTCGTTCGCGGTCATGTCGATTAATTTGATAAGTGGTGGCGATCGTAATAAATTGATTGAGTGAAAGATTCAACGGACAGACAATTGGACTTTTCAAAAATACAACCCAAAACGAACACAAAAATAGGAGAGCCCGACTACGACGACGACAGGCACACTCCAATTGAAGCCCAAACAATGCAACTGATTGAGGCTGTCTGGCTTCTGGGGGGATCATGGGGCTATAGGCTTCGCTGCGAAACTGGGCACTGGTCCGTTGGAAATGTCGGTGAACTCATTAATTGAAAATGCACCACGAGAAGAGAATCCCCATCGCAGGCGAAGCACCCGAGATGAGTGAAAACGAGGCGAGGCGAGTTCGGCCGTTTTGTTGGGGTCGTGTTGACCACTCTCGCAAACATTACGTAATATGCAATTGAATGAATTGTAAAACACAACAACAACAACAACAATCTAAATCGTATCTGAAGTTGCTCTGCGAGTTGCCTACCCAGAACGTAGAATAAAATCTGAATTCTTTATGATTCTAGTTTGCAAAAAAAAAAACAACAACAAAAAACCGTCGATCAATTGCGTTGCGATGTTCATCATGACACACCATGACATCAGTTGCAATCAGTTTATACGTTTTTCGTGGTTTTTGTCAATACGTTTATAGCAATGCCATAAAAGCCTTCCTGTTCGAGAAAAGCCACGAAATTTGACGTCCCAAAAATCGCACAATGACAAATCGCTTTGAGTGACATGTTAGGGACAATTCAAAATTCCTCATTCCTCACCCGCGATGTTGTTAACTAAGTAACCGACTAATTGACTTGTTACTTACTACTGGCGAAACGCTCTGGCTGGCTTTCGAAGGCACTTTCCCGTTTCTCAACTGTTTGTCTAGCAAACTCACTCACGCACTCGCACTTACGGGCCAGCTAATTGCCTTGCTAACTGGCTGACACATTTACAACGTCTTGTTGTTGTTTGGTGCTCATGATTCATTTCCTTTGGGATGCGAGCCTTGTGCGAACAAGTCAACTCAAAGGTGCAGCCGTCGTCCGCTGTTGTCAGTCTCATCTCCGTCTAAGCTCATTGGAATCTAGTTGTGCTTGTTGTTGTCGTCGTCTCCATTATAAAGTTGACACAAAATTCATTATCATACAACAGCAACAACAACATCGTTAAACGTTGTCATTGTCAAGTTCTTATCGGAGCAATCTCTTTATTGCCCCATACGAGTACCCCCATAAAGTTGATCACATTCTAAGCCCTATTTATGGCCGAGCCGTTAGTCGCTTGGCATGCGGTTGAGGGGAACCGCCCCTCAACGACCGTACCCCTTTTATGAGGCATCGAACGCATTGGCCAAAACACCCACGCCCACCGAAGGGAGTCGGGTCGCGTGGTTCGTTTCTTTGACACACATTTCGTTTGCGCTTTCACACTCAAACGCCGATCGCACTGGCCAAAGGCTAAGCATGAAATCGCTCATTATAATTTACGAGAATCCCGTACGGAAAGTCAATGCGTCGAGTGTGTTCGCTCCTCCCAGGGGTAGCCCGCCGTTGGAGGCACTTAACGATTGTCGGCACTTTGTTGGTTTTTTTTTATGTGGTTTTTGTTTTTGGGTGTGTGTGACTTTCCGCCTCGCATTCTCGGGCATTTGCTGCGGGCGGCTGCTGCACTGCGATTGTGAGTGCTGATAATGAAAACTTGTTCGTGTATTTTGTCTATCATGATTTATGCTTTCAATTATAGTTGTTGATTGTGCGCGGCCTTATCTTTGCATGAGCTTTCGGTTGATTTTCCCGAACAATTGTGCAAAACTCAGCTCAGCCGTTCAGGATCGGCGCGAACAGCGATGGTGATGTGGTGGCTTGCGCTCTGTCACCGGCCGTCAATGGTGGTCATACGTTGGCATTTCGCTCAACAGCTGTCTCGCTTAAGAGGGGTATTACGAAAAATCTACACTAAAAATCGCGTATCGAAGCGTGGCGTACGATTTTTTCAAAGTGTTTTGTTTTCCATGGAGAATGTTTTGCAATTAAGGCTTGAATTGAGGATTCAATTTTAGTCCCCCCCTTGTGCTGCCTCAAGCAAATCCGGGGCACTTAATTGAATTACGTAAGGTACGTGTCCTTTGGAAATGACCCATTGCCCTGGCGACCCACTGAAACGCCGTGGAGTTCATTAAGAATTGATGAAACAATTGTTGGGTCCTTTTTGTGGGGCCTTTCTTGCTTTGCCTTCTTTCCCCACGATAATCCAGTTAACAAGGACATTCGCAAAGGATGCGGCAATTTCATTCCTAAGCCTTTCCATTTCGATTGAAATACCATTCCATTGCTGTTTCGTTCCATGACAAAGGACCCCACTCAATTATGGCATCTTAATAGAATTGCGAATGAAATGAGAATTTGCAAAATTTTGTTAGAGCTCATCATTTGCGTTTTTGTGTTGCGTCCGTCAAGTACGGCGCTCTGTATATGGCCGCAACAAGTTATCATCTTACTGTCATGCAAATGCCAGCTGAGCAACAATCCAAAAAGAATTTCTCATGAAAATCTCTAAAAACTCGCTGATGTATCACAATGCCAAAATCATGTTTTACACAGCGCCCTTGACATTTGCATCAGTTTGGTGGGGGCTTAAAATGTTGTCGTTGTACGTGTTTCACATAAACCAAGAAGTTTTGTTAATTTTAATGGTTGGGAGGGGTTGCCCACACACCCCCTTGAACACCACAAGGGCTTAGCGAAAATTCCTCAGTGGTCCCATGTCGGCCATTAATTATGACACTCACAACACTCCCACTGCGATTGACAGTTGTGTGTCAATGCGAATGTTCACCACTAAACAAAAACAACAACAACAACAACTACTTATTATAAGTTCTTAAAGTTTAACAGAGCCACGGCGTGTGGCGGTGGTGACGGCAACGATGACGCCGTACACAACCATACCCAACAACAACAACACACATGACATCACTCGTCTAGCGGTGATGTGATGAAATCAAGAATAACAACAACACCTTAAAACATTTATGAAAAAACAATCACCGGCAAATCGTGCGAAATGTCAATTTGCCAGCGGGCCGCCACTGAAACAAATTCGCTGCGTAATTTGTAATGCACGTTTGCAGTGGCGTTCCCGTACGCTAATGATGTCTGTCAGTTGGTACAAAAAAACAAACACCAGGTTTTTAGTTATTTTTTTGAATTTTTTCAATTTCCTTCGTTTCGGCTTCGCTGCCGAAAGACCAACGGGGGCCATTCACAATTTACAGCAACAATGAATGAATTATTAATTCGTCATTAGACACGATGCGATGCCAAGCCAAAAGTGCTTGTAATAAATGTTTGACAGCAACAACAACAAATAAAAGAAATACGAAACGGCTACTGGGCATTCTTCGCATTGAACAATGGCAAATTCCCAACAAAACGAGACGAATTTTTCATTTGCATAATAAAACTGCTTATGAAAATGTTAATAGGCCGCCTGACAGTAGAATGAAATTATTTGTTTAAATATGTACGTTGGAATGCAATAAAACCAAATCTTAATTACAACTTGAGTGGCAACAAGTACACACGTTTGTGCGTGTGTGTGTGTGTACTGGTCGTGTGATGTCATCGGGCTGCCTCTGCGGTCGTGTATGACATAATTACAGGGCGAATCCAGATTGGCCCGCAAGTGGAATAAAATAAATTAAATTAAAAAGTTTCCCACTAGCTGAAGGGAGTTTGCAGAAGACCAAAGGGCGATTTTGAGATAATTTTTTAATTAAACAAATTGCTTAAAAAATGGAAGAGAAAATTGTAGAAAATTTTAAAAAGTCCTACAAATTATAGAAAATTACAAAGAAATTTATGAATTAAAAAAAAAAATTACAAAATTAAAGAACATACCAAAACTCTCACAAAAACGTTAGAATTACCTTCGTTAGTGTACCAATTTAAACGTGAGCAATATAGAGGACGGATTTTGTTCATTTATGAGCTCCCCAATGATGACTCTCCAATAGGTAACTACACTGAGTTTGACGCTTCCAGCATAAAAGCAACCGGTTTTGCTGCCAAGACATACGAGGGAACTGGTAAAGCCGAATCGCTAACCCCATGACCGATATAGCACATTTTCCATATGCCTACAAAGCTCCACGAATCTCAGGGCGTATTCAAGCTTCATACTCTATATAAAGTGTTCTGTGTTACAAAATGTATATGAAACCCCCGCAGAGAGTAATAAAAACAGAAAACATTAAAGGCCCCCCAACAACTCGTAAAAAAATCACTTCATTAATTTCAAAAAATGATTTACATGAAAAAATTGACAATAAAAATAGAAAAAAAAAAAATAGGAAAACCGATACGATCGGCTGCTTGAAGAGATTAATTTCTGTCTGTCTGGGTTCGGACTTAATCTTTTTGTTTGGCCGTTCATCGAACAAATTTTCATTTGATTTTAATTTGTTGAACGGTATCGTCCAACGAGATCCACGAAAATTATCACATAATTTTAATTAAAATTCTACAACACCATTAGCAATGGCCGGCACATCATTATGAGGTTGCACGGTTTTCTGGTTTATGTTTCTTCTTATCTAAGCGATTTTCAGTTGCTTTGCGGTGTGAATTGAAATGGCATTGAATTTAAAGTAACGTCTCTCCAAATGGAATGCTTTTGGGTTCTCCAGTTTTAATAAGAATTTATGATGATTTGTTTGTGATATTTTCTGAATATTTTTTTGAAATTTTTGGAAATTTATGATAATTGTTTTTTAAAGAATTTCAAAAAATATTGATAAATTTGTTTAAATTTGTTTGTAATTTTTTAAATGTTTTTGAGTTTGGTTTTGAATTGTTTTTTGATATTTTGAAATTTTATTTTCGTATTTGGTCTTTATTTCTTTGTTTATTATTTTTTTTCTTTTACTTATGTTATTTTGCTCCATAAACACGGAAATACACATTTGAGGCTGATTGACATGTTTTGCGTTGTTCTCAAAATTCTCTTCAATTCCGAATTCAACTCACTCCGTTTTGAACTGCTCTTCGCTTGATGACATTTCAAATGACATCATTGAAGCGTTTAGGCTGTGGTTGTTGTTGTTGTTGTACATGATAATTTGCAAGCGCAATGACAACGACAACAGCAACAACACAGCGCTTATAATTATTTATTATTGACAAAGCAATGAGAGCTTTCCCTTTCCCTTGCACAGGGGGCGAGCTTAATGTGAAAGTCAGCCAGCCGGCTTAACAGTGAGGAAGTCGTTGATGGGCCCGCCGCCACTAATCTGTGGTTGGCTTTCAAAGTGTCATCCAATGCATGTGTGTGTGTGAGAGATCGCAAATAGGTAACCTCTCACCTGAAATTCGATTCGTAGCAGCGTCGCTAAGACGGAGATGAAAAGTCGGCACGGTTGAAGTCGATGCCATCAATGATTAAACACTTTTCGAGGATGGACTTGAAATGGCACAGACACAGGCGAGGGCGGTGCAGAACGGGGAGCAAATGAGTAAATTGCACCATTCGGTGTGTGTGTGTGTGTGTGCAAGACAGGAAAGATGAGACGGCACTTTCGTTTGGCACTTGTCACTGCACTGCACTGGCGAAAGGCCCATTATGCTGTTTGCCGTTGTTACAAGCCAGAAATGGTGTCAATTACAAGGTAAAGCTCAGTCAGACCAATCGTCAGGGTCTGTCCCACCGCGGCGAATGCAAATTGCCCATCTGAAAGCTAAGCTCAAAGAGAATGCCAGAGCCCAAGAGGAAATGTCTTCCGTTCCGATTCCGTCTATGAAATTGAGAAATTTCATTCAATCACGGAAGCCAATGTGGTCGGACTCGAAAATTAGAAAAAACGTGAACCGAAATGAAATCGCATTCGCGTTTGCGGTTTTGTGGTTCGTTATTTGATTTGGTGCCCCAACTCCTTCCCTCGGTGAATAACATAAATTTCAGAATTAATTACAAAATATTTCATTTAATTGCCGCACAAACAAAAAAACCAGCCAGCCAGTCGCGGGCAGACACATTGGCTGGCAATTACAGTCAGTTTGTCTTCGGAATGCATCAACAACGAGAGTACATATTGGAGCGGCCAAGCAAGCAGAAATAATAATGCCGTTAATCAAAGGCGATCTCGAATCGACGCTCGCGCCGTCGGCATTCCAAACGTAACGTGTGCGTTCATGTTTTCGTCGCATGCGGTCATCGATGGCAAAGCGCATGAGCGCAAATCCAACCGGCAAAGTGCTATGTGCAAGCGATGGCATGTGTGGGCAAGTAATTGTCAGTGCCATCGTGTTTTGGTGTTGTTGTCGTTACGGTTATGATACAGCTATTGACGGCGATGACGTCGGCCCAAGTGCATAGTTTGAGAATTTTGCATACTTTGTTTTCGAGTGGTTTCATGAATTGAGTTGTTGGCATTGCAGGCTGTCATTAGCTATCAAAATTTGTGTGTTGTTCTCGTAGGGGCTTCACAAGCTGAATGCTAATGGTGGGCGCTGGGACAAGGCATTGTCATTGTCGACGTTCGGTTGTTGTTGTAGTTTGGGTGCGGGAAGCCTTCAAAATGGCGATCGCATTCGTCTTGAACTTGACAACTACTGAGTTATGAGCCTTTTTGGTTGGAGTTTTTTTTGCAGCGCGGAGTGCCCAAGAACATCGGCCATAAACTGTAATGAGATTTTTGTGTGGTTTTTAATTAAACTATGTTTTTGAGTTTTCGGTTTTAACGATTTGGTTTGATGTGCGGCCATTCGGCGAAATGCCATTTCCAGCTAATAAGCGAACCCAAACCCATAAAATATGCTGGCCGCCAGCTAATTTGCAGCGCTGCCCGGACGATGAGCGATAACGTCAGAATATCAATCAAAAGGCGGGCATCGTCAGTCGGAGAAGCCCCACGAAAAAAAAAAATCGAAACCGAAATCAAATTTCAAATGAAACATCATCATTCGGGTGTAGCCTTGAAACCCGTTGAAACGCGTAGCAGAAATATCCAGCTAATTGTCTCGTTGACAGTTGAGAGGGAACGCAGTTCGAAATGAAGGGGAAATTTCATGGAAATTCGGACTTGTTCGACCACCCCCGTCTCCCATACGAAACGGAAGTTCATTAATAGGAAATCAACGAAATTTGATTGATGACCTAAAGCCACATGCTTGCGGCGTACACGCACCGCCGACCGGTTGCCCCAGCCCCAAGCAGTTGTTCTTGTCTGAGCGGGCACACTCTTATTTTCAATATCATCGATGTGGCCCCGTGCTGCGGTTCGTTCAACTCTCGCTTCTGACCTTTGAGTTCGGAAACGCCGACCGGCTCGATCGGCTGGCCATACATCATTGTTCACGTTTGCCAAGAAGTCGTCTGCCAACTTCATCAATAACATCGGCCCCGGCATGACAGCATCGTTAGATAACAACGTTGCGAGTTGTCCAATGTGAGCCCCCTCCACAAACGTGTTAGAATCCCACAATTTTGTGTGGCCGCATGCAAATTTCATTGAAAAACACTCACAGGAGGGTTAAGCGTAATCGCCTGGCACGGTGTGTGTGGGCGCTCGTATTTTTGTCACAAAATTTGCATCACAATATTCAGCTACTTCGGCTACTTCGTCAATGATACACACAGCGGACTATTAATATAAAAAGAACTTTTTTTTATTACCAATATTATTTTTCTTGACATGGGCGTATGCTAAAACATTGTGATAATGAGGTGTTTTATTTAAGAATTTTGTAGAGTTTTTTCAATTTTTAATTGATTTTTTTGAGATTTTTTGTGAATTTTTAAAAATTTTCGAAATAATTTTGAATTTTTTCGAAATTAAAAAAAAATATTTATTTTAGAATCTACTATTAAAATTTTTTGTAGATTTGTATGAATATTTTCATAATTTTTGTTTTTTTTTCCTATTTCAGTTTCGCGAATCTCCGCAAAGCCATGCAAATTCACTGTCGCTTTAGCACGCAGACCGAAAGTCATTGAATTTACGCAGAAGAAGCTCTTTGAGGAAAACTATCAATCAATCCAACAATATCACACACCCGGAAAGAGGACATCACACCACATAAAAGGACACACAAACACACGTAATGAAGCTTTTATTGCTTGCTTTGGCCTGTGGTAAGTGAAACTACGAAATCACCTTCCGCCTCTCTAAACGAATTGCCTGCACAGCCGTGGCCTATCGGGCCGTGGAGTCGTCCCCGACGGCGGGCGTCTCTTTCATTGCCGACAACACTTTGCAACAACAACAATCCTCGCCGAGGGCACCGCAGCAGCACAATCGGCGCATGTACGGCATGTGCCCACCGAACTTCCATCGCATCGGCACCGAGTGCTACTTTGTGCCGTGGGAGAAGAGCAACTGGCTGGATGCGCACTTCTACTGCAAGGACAAGAACGCCAAGCTCGCGGAGCCCCAAAGGTATGCCGATCGCAAGATACGCAAGTACCTGCAGCAACATGCCGGCGAAGTGGCACGTAAGTAGAGAGAGCGCCGGGGAGGTGGAGACAAGCGGGGAAGTAATGTGTGTTGTTGGGTTGCAGGGGGAGACGATGCGATTTGGTTCGGGTCCACGTACGACTGGGAAGTCCACCGCTGGCAATGGAGCGTCGGCGGCAAGGAGGTCACCTACAATGCCTTCCAAATGCAACCTGAGTAAGTTTTCTCCCCCCCCCCCCAATCGAAAAGAATTTAAAATTTTCATTGAATGGTTTCTCCCCCCTCCTCCTCAGAAACAAAGACAAATTGAAACAACATTGCGCTGTGTACGATCCGGCATTGAAATACTGGTGAGTGCGCTTTGGGCATACGTTGTTTGCTCCGACATGGAACGCTTGCTTTGTGGTTTCAGGTGGTCGGCGCGGCCGTGCACCGACAAGCATCACTTCATTTGCCAGCACAAAATGCCCAAGGTCAGCGAGCGGAATCGCCACAAGGTGTACGAGCGCTGGAACTCGACGTACCCGCACGAGTACGCCAACGAGGTGATCCTGGAGGTGATCGATCGGCGCGGCAAAGACGGCGCACGGTAAGGAAACAACTTGCTCTGCAAATTTGCCTAAACTGTGTGTATTTTCATAACAATAGCCACAGCATGTGTATAAACTAAGAGTCCACTGGGGGTGCGGGGTCCGAGGGGTTCGGTGGGGCTGCGGTGTCCGTTTCCAAGAATTCATCCCAATTTGAGATACGCTTCTGCACTTCCGTTTCCGATTCGTCAATTCTGCGAAATGCGGCAAATGAGATTTTGAACAGTTTGCGAGGGGTTCACTTGACATACTTGTATTTGGTTTTGCCGTCCCAGTGCTCGGCGCTCAGTTGGCGTTTGCCAAAGAAGCGCCCCTGCATCATTTGTATGACCAGATCGGCCTCCTCCGGGGTCGCCATATTGATTTGGGCCACTCCCTCCGGATGGCGCTGCGAAAGAAAGAGCAAGAGAACTTGTCAGTGTAACCCGCGAGATGGACAGAGGCCCTTTCGACTTACATCGTAGACGACCACCTTGCGCACGGTGCCGCATTTGGAGCACTCCTCGCGCAGGTCACTCTGGTAGTCGAGCAGCAGCTGCACCTCCTTCTCGAACAGCTCGGGGCTGAACAGGTTCTTGATTATGACCACCTTTTCGTTCTTAGTGCGTTCGCCGCGCATCTTCTCGGGCCGCCAATCGAACAGCCTAAGGGGGAGATGCATTACAGTTCGAGGCGATTTAGTTGAGGGGGTTGGTCAGAGTACTTCTCTTTCAGTTTCTGGAGTTTCTCCTTGTCCTTCTTTTTGCGTTTCGGCTTGAGGGCGGGATTGTAGTCGCCGCGCATCTGGAATTTCGCCCGTTGCACGTGCAGTTTGTGGCCCCGCAGTTCGTAGTCGTCCAGTATGTTCAGCGCCAAGTCCACAGACTCCACCTGAAACACCCAAGAACAAATTCAGTAGCATTCTCTGAGTAATTTCCTGCCCCCCCTTTTGTTTCGCCGCAGCATCAATCGACGCGTCAAGGCAGTGGGCAGCGAGGAAGAGATCGTCCTGCCAAAACGCACTCGCAATCGTAATGGCCCCCGTCGCCGGCCACGCCCCAACCAGGACCGCTCCACGGCGCCCACACGAAGGACGACCACCAGCACCACGACCCCCCCACCGGCCATGTACAACGAGGTGGTGGTGACGAGTGCAACGAAACCGAATGAGCCCACCCAGTACGACCGCAGCCTGCAGTTGCAACGCGAGCGGGAGCGCAGACGCATGCAACGCAAGCGGGAGCGCCAGGAGAAGATGCGTCGCGAGAAGCAGCAGCGACAGCAGCAGCGACGTCAGGAAGCGGAGCAGCGCCGGCAAAGAGGTGAGTTGGGGCCAGGGCCAAGAGATGTCCAACGAAAGCAGTGGTCATGTTGTGTCCCCTCCGCAGAAGAGCACGAAAGGGAGCAAAAGCAGCGCGAAATGCAACAACAACAACAATACGAACAACAACAACAACGGGAACGAGAGCAACGCGTGGAAGAGGAACGGCACCGGGAACACCAGACCACATCGGCTCCGCCCCAGGTGGACGAATTGAAGGATCGCCGCTCGTACGATGCCGACATACAGCGCCGTCGCGCCGAACTGGACGAACTGAAACGCCAGCAGGCCGCCGACGAGCAGCAGCGTCAACGCGACCAGGAGGCCGAGGAGCTGCGTGCCAAGCGCATACGCATCCAGCGCGAGCAGGAGGAGGAGCTGCGACGCCATTACGATTGCGAGTGCGTTTTGGCAGG
>JXPZ01021297.1:0-12064 GCA_001014575.1 Themira minor
AATTAAATCACATATTGATTATCATTGGATTAATACTGCAAATATTGAATGGTGTATACCAAAGAAGCTTTCAGATTTCTGTATAGTCACTATTCCATAATATTTGTCGACTGGAAAAAAGTGATGCCAAGTTTTTTGAAGATTTAAAAAAAAATATTTTTGTTAAATCACTAAAATAATTACATTTTAATAGGTCTGTTCTATATTAATAACTAATATAACATAATACTCAGTGAATCCATGAGTGGAGAACACACTTGAAAGAAAAAACTCAGCAAAATTGTAATAACTGAATTATTTTGTTTATTTTTGTGTTAAATATTGTTTAAAACTAATTAATAGTATTCTATTGCCTACTTATAAATTTAATAATTCTAAACAATTTGCGTACATACATTATTTTAAATAATTTATATTCCCTCAGCGGAGACAGGATGTGCGATTATGGAGAATCGACCATTTTTTTATATGTACATTAAAATAAAAATCATGGTCTTATAAAATCTAGTATCTTCTCTTATTCTCAACAAAATGTTTAACTGTACATGAAACTTAATCGACAATGCCACAAAATCCACCCGGGGTGTGTGGCATGTATTAAGTGAAATTATTCAATTTTTGTTTTGAGTTTCTCTTAAACTTATTCACTTTAACTCTATTTACAAAATACATTTAATTACAACAATGTTTTCGACTTACTTAAATGAGACACAAAATATAAATTTTCGAGTTTTCGGAAGGAAGACGGACACCATTGCCACGTTTCCCTTTGTGTCTCTAAATTGTACAAGTATTAATGGAGGGCATTCTTTAAAATAAACGAAAAANTTTTGTGTCTCTAAATTGTACAAGTATAAATGGAGGGCATTCTTTAAAATAAACGAAAAACAAGCACATTATAACAATACTTTTTGAGTTTCCAAAATAAATATAGCAAACTGCACTGATTAAACACCTAACAACATTGAGAGCAGAGATTTCGTATTGGTAAATTATAATAGAGATACATATGTGGGGGTCAAACGGAAAACTACAGATGCACACAAGGTAACGATAAAAGCCGTGTAATATAAAATCGTTGTACAGCAGGTAAGAATTAACTTGAAAACTTAAAATAGCCTACCACTAAAAACGTAAAGAATTACTTAAGGACTCTGGGCAATCGGTCAGTGGGTTATTGATTTGCAATGGCAGCCCTCAAGCCATTAAACTTTACACGAGGCACTTTACATAATCGGATCCGGACCTTGGCCCTCCAAATCGGAGACTTGGCTTTGGTAGTGGAGAGCGTCCTGGTAGGCTTTCTTCACAGCCTTCCGTTCGGTAGGCTTGCGCGACTCCACGAGTTTCTGCTGGTCGAGTTGCTTGTCGATGCCAAGAATTTCCAATTTGTTCGCGGGTAACCACTGCCAGGTACGTTTCACGTCGAAGAACAGCACGAGAAAGACCTTGTCCTCGCTGTAGTTCTTGCGCAAGGCTAACACCTCAGGTGGTGGCGCTGGCAGCGGCACTCCGTTGTACACAAAGCCCTTGGGGGTCTTCGGGTCGAGAATCAAGGCGGGGTACCACGGGTAGCCACGGCATTTGGCCCACACCAGCTGCAGCGGCTCGAGTGGCGGCTTCATCAGTCGGGACAAGTGGTCATTGGACTCTTCGGCACACGACAGGTTCGACGCATTGTTGTTCACCTTCGTTTTCCCTCTCCGCGACTTGGTCTTCATCTTGGAGAGCTCAGCATTGTCAAAAAAAGGATGCAGGGATGTAGGCGTGTCGGTGCATCGCGAGTGGTGCAATTTTTTCCCATTTGTTGAGCGTGTTGCGGAGGTTTTTTTGTTGAAAATGTTCGTGGATTTTGTATGATTCGGGGTTGAAGTTGACTTGAGCTTATTTTTGAGAGTCGACACTGAACGATAAAGTTCGTCCGAAGGGGTGGCCGTTCGTTTCGATACACTCTTCGCGCCGTCCTCCATGTCGTCATCAGTGTCGCCGTCGTTAGTGTTCCCTT
The DNA here is from genome assembly GCA_001014575.1 of Themira minor. Taxonomy (NCBI): domain Eukaryota; kingdom Metazoa; phylum Arthropoda; class Insecta; order Diptera; family Sepsidae; genus Themira; species Themira minor. The sequence goes on from JXPZ01021297.1 coordinate 2,006, forward strand.
CGCTGCAACTCATCGGGTCGCCGTTACCGCTGATCACGTTGTTCTTCAGGGTAGACTGGCCCGTTGCTGTCTCTGAGTCGCGGGCGTCGTTCTCATTGTCGCCCTCGTCGTCCTCATTGTCGTCCTCGTCGTCATCATCGTCGTCGTCTTCGTCGTCGTCCTCTCCGTCGCCATCCCGTTCCACCGGTTCGTCCTCCTCCTCCTCGTCGTCGTCATCGTCCTCGTCATCCTCCTCGCTCGAATCGTATTCGGAGCCCGTGCCACTGCCACTAAATCCCGAGCAGCTGCTGCACGGGCTCCCTGAAATATCACTGAGATCATCGTCGTCGCTTTCACTGACATCGCGATCATTGTTCGCCCTGTAAACCCGAAAACTGTCCGGTATTCGGCCGTAGCTCATTTCGCTGGAATTCGGTGTGGCTATTGTCGCTGTCGTGGGCATCGCCACCAGCGATGACGGGGCCATTAAGCCGGACGACGCGGGAGATTTCTTTGGTGACATCGATGAGCTATTCTGAATTTCAGAATATCGTTTGTGCCGCGAGTTTCGCTTCGGCGACCTCACGCCCAATGCCCCAGACGCGTTCAGTCCCAGGCACGAGCCCAAAGGCGAGAGGTGATGATGATTGCTGCTGCCACTCGTTACGGCATTGAAGTTCATACCACCCATTTTGTTCGCATTGATCTGATTACTGGCCTGTGATGAGGTGCCCGCGCTCGCCGGAAGTACTGCGAAGTCTTTGGTACCAGTACTGGGTGTCGATGTGATTAGACTATGCGTGGAACTTTCCTCTTTGATTGGGGTGGTTTTCTCAGATGTCCGTTTTAACGCCGCTTGCGATTTGCGCGTCAGCAATACGGCAGTTCTGATGGAATAGCAACATTGTAATGTATAAATATAAGACAATTGCTTAGCACTTACCTTCGATTTACCCCCACTGGCGAGGAACTATTGTTGAGGCTCTTAATCGGACTGCAGGGCGGTGTTTGTACAATGTGTGACGCCTCTTTGGAGTCTCCTCCCATGGGGTCGTCCTCATCCTCATCGTCGTCATGTTCGATCACAGGTGGAATAATGGTTTTTCGAATACGTTTTGCGGTCGTCAGTTTTTGCTTAGGCGGTTTTAACTTCTCGTTCTCCTTCGTGTCATCTTCGACCATATTACTACTCGAGTCCGCTGACTTCATTTCCTCATCTTCGTTGTCGTCAAGGGTTGAACGGCGCCCCCGGCCACAAACACCCGTGTTCCGCTATAAATGTATTTTGATTGTGTTATTGTGAACGCCAATAGCTGTAGTGCTTAAACAGCTTACCGTAATAGAGGTGTCGCCAGACTTTTGAATAGCTTTTCGCATACGCGCAATTTCCATGCGGATCTGTTTGATCTTTTTGGTTCGGTACGATGGATTTTTCAGGACTTGTGACTTGTCGGCCAGTATCAAGAGCTTCTGCACGGTTTTCTCGCACGTCGGCGCCTGTAGAAGGTGCTGCAACTCCTCTTCCACTTCGGCCTCNGCACGTCGGCGCCTGCAGCAGGTGCTGCAACTCCTCTTCCACTTCGGCCTCCACATGATCCTTGTAGCCGTGCTCGTTGCTTTGCAGTAAGCCTTCGCGTTTCAGTTCCTTTCGCATTTGCACAAACAGCGGGGCCGCTTGATCGCGCATTCGAATGCCAGCCCGATAGAAGACCGTGTCCTTGTTGTTGTAGGCTAAGCAATTCTGTATCATCAGATCGAAGTCGCTCTCCAGCTGCTCGAGCGTCGAGTACTGGCCGTCGCTGAGCTTCTGACGCATTGTACCCAAGTCCATCGGACTCTTCACAATATCCAGATAGTCGGACACCTCTTCGGTGTCGACGGGCTCCCGGAATATCTCATTTGTGTCTTTAGCCTCCAGAGCGTCCATCAGCTTAGTCATGAGAGCCTCTAACGGATTTATTTGGAGCATAACCACTTGCTCGCAGATTTTCACATATGCCGCTTTCATTTTCTCCCGCTTCCGTACTAGCTCACACAGCAGACGCGCCCTTTCCAGATCTTGGCGCAGACACTGCCAGTACTTCAACTGGCGATACAGCTCTGCAGTGTCTGGCGAGCCTGCAAGCAGACCAAAGAGAGATTAATTTCAGAGCAAATTAGAAATCTTTAAATACCTACCTTCGATGCCGTTGCGCTGAATCACCCCGTGATGGCTACCTTGACTTTGCAACCGCCTCAGCAAAGGCACTCCGTTGCGGTACTGCCTTTTCAGTGTCCAATACGCGATTAAACGATCGAGAAACTGCTGTTTCTTCTGCATTTGGACCATGCCAGAAATTTCCTGTATGCGGTCGGGTGGTATCGTGGGTATCAGCACAACTGGGGCCGTCGACCGCTTCTTCGCCAATGCCTTGCGAGCCTCTTTCATTTTGTGTCGCGTGTCCTCAACCTCTTGGGGATTCGTTTTCAGTTTGGCGTCGGCCGGTGTGTGGGCATGGCAATAGGCGTACTTCTGGACGTGCACGGAGGAATCGTTGTGGCCGTCGTTCACTGTGTCCATGGTCATGTACAGGCCAGCCTGCTGGGCACATGTGACATGAAAGGCCGCATAGCAGCTGTTGCGGTGACACTGAATGCACGCCCCTAGACCCTTCTCCTTGCACACATAGCAGGTGAGGCGCCACCGCGCTTGTGGAATGTTTCAATAGAATCTGCAAACAAGTCACAATTTGAATCGAGACGATTAGGATGGAATGCAGTGCTTACCGATTGGCTCTAGAAAGACGGTGTTNTGAATCGAGACGATTAGGATGGAATGCAGTGCTTACCGATTGGCTCTAGAAAGACGGTGTTGGCGAATCGCACCTCTGGAATCCACAGAGCACAGACAACATGCGCCCACTGGCCCCGGTCGGTCTGCTTGAAGGCGCCACCAGCATTCGGACACAATACGCAATTCACTGGGGTACTTGGCGACTGGAGACACCGTCGACATAGCCACTGCCCTTCGGGAATATATGGCACGCCGTAGCAGTCCTGATGCACGGCCAGATTGCACATATCGCAGAAGAGGATGACATTCGTGTTCTGGCATTCGCCGTCCAAGCATATGCAGCACACAGCATCGTCGTCCACCTCGATTCCCGTGGGATTGCCGTTCGCCGCCGCCTGGAAGTAGGACTCCTTTTCGAGCCTGTCCATCAGCAATTCCATTGTGTCGATATTGACGGCGTTCAAGCCGATCTTTTCTCTTTCGGCGTTCATAAAGTCCAACCAGGCAGTGTCCTCCTCGTCCACATCGTACTCTATCTCTCCGTCCAGCTCCTCGGCGGACTTCTCAATGAATCGATAGTAGGCCAGCGGACGCAGCGGAGCATCGGGCACATTGTAGTCGTCTATTAGGCGGCATTTTGCCTCTGGGATATCCACTTTCGCCCAGGGAGCGTTCTGCTCCAGTGGTGGAGCGTCCGGATTCAAAATGCAACCACGTGTCACTAGTTCTTCGTAATCGGCATCCTCAATGAATGGCAGCTGCTCGTCGATGCTCCAACGAACACTTTTGCCGTGTATGTTAAACTGCACGGTGCGGTCTTCTTCGATGTAAGTAACCAGATTCTCTGGATTCAACACTTTTGANGAACTGCACGGTGCGGTCTTCTTCGATGTACGTAACCAGATTCTCTGGATTCAACACTTTTGAGCTGGTGGCGGAGCCGTCATCCACGCCGTTCGTTGTACTGCCTTTCGGAGCTTTTGGCGTGTGGTGCTGTGCACCGCGGGAACGCGCTTTCTTGCGATTCATAGACGCCAACGGAGTGAACGGCTGCGGGTTGTCATGGTCGTAGTTCAACAGGTGATACTGGAGGCCCACCACGGTTTTGTAGCTGCGGTCACACTTGGCAACTGGACACGAGTAAGGCGGTTGCGATTGTTGCAGCTTGACGTTTCGGCAATACTCCAGCGCATCAAAATCGAGTCCCATTGCGAGCGTTGTGTTTGTGAGTGTGCAACTCCTTTGTGTGTTTGTGTCTGTGTGTGTCTGGTTCAATTCTAGTGCCCAGAGCTTGCTTTCGTTAAATTTGCATTTTATTCGCGGTAAAATTCGTTTAAAATCGAATTTTCTTGTTTTTCCAAAACAAATTATACAGATTGTGACAGATAAATGAGAGATTTTTGTTGCAATTTTTCTTCGCGCCTGTTTTATCTCAACATTTATCTTGAGTGGTATCTTTATTCAAGTTTATCTCAATGGTTACTTATATTTATTCCATGTTTTGATTTCCCTCTAATATTTCTATTCTTTATTAACTTGAAACTGCTATAGTTCCATTTAATAACTAAATTTATTTCAATTTCAACAAATCAATAAATGTTTTTAAAATAAAATATTTTANAATTATTTCAATTTCAACAAATCAATAAATGTTTTTAAAATAAAATATTTTAAATTTAATTAGCTGTTTATGAATTAAACATTAACAAAATATGTAATTTTTTTTGGGGCCAAATTTTGCAAAAGTAATTACCATATGATGTGTGACATGTATATTATCTGACATTATAATATAAACAAGAAACCACAGAATTACTCAAAATTGAAAAAATTAAAGTGAATAAACTGTTTTTCGAATTATGTTCATATAATATGCGTCAACTCTGTCATGAAAAAGGAAAAATTATAATATTTTGCCTATCCGTATGTATTGCCACCGGCATTAATAGTGTTGCCATATTGTTTACAAATATGGTCACGGTATGTGGTACGCATATCTGAATTTGCTTCGCGCGGAAATCTCATGATTAGGTGAAGCCAGTTTTCATTTAATTTCATGTCACTTTTTAAATTTAACGCGTCCCTGATCTTTACATTTCTACAAAGTTGAACAAAATAAAGTAAACGAAACATTCTGAAAATAGAATTGTAGATATTACATTTAGAAAGTGTATAGATTGAATTTATATTATATACAAAATGGAGGATATGTTGGACTTGTTACAGCAAGCGGACGTAGTTTGCAATGAGTGGCGCGTATTATGCAAGGTAAAACATTTTTTGGGCTTGGTTGTTCCTGTTTTCTTTTTAATGTAATTTAAATATCCACTCCAGGATATGAAAGTCGAACTGCGTTCTATTCTATGGGGTGCCGTAGCCACAGCGTTGCCTTCGCAGAATACTGCTGCAAAATTTGCAGACAACCCATGCCCATCGCCACAGCAAACGAAAAAACGGGCAAAGCGTTTGACCTCTTTGCCCGAAGATGACGACAATAATGAACAGACAGGATCGTTGCGCAATTCAAAGTTGCACAGTGCCGACACCAATGATGAGTCCCGAAAGTCCTCAGAAAGTGCGGTGCCGAAAACACGGACAAAACCTGCGAAGTCGCAGACCCAAGGAACGGAAAAAGTCTATATCTATAAAGGTCAAAATACCCTGATGCCGCCGCCGGTACTGCCAGCAGCTGCTCCACACAACTCTTCGCAATCCGAAGAGCAATCGTTTGCAAGGCCGCAACGAGCAGCCAAATTAAAGTCTGAAAAAAATCTTAAGGAACCAAAGCTAAATGTCAAAATGCGACAACCCAGCGTTTCCGATGTACCCATCAAAGTGGAGCACGAGCAGAGGGCTTCACAAAGGCACGAAGTTGCCAAGACCACCAGCACACGACCTTCAAAAACTAAGCCCAACGAGACCATTAGTATTTTGCCTGAGAAAGCACCAACGGTAGTTGAACTTTCTGGAGATGACGACGAAGAGATTGCCAACAAGGAGAACAACATCAACAAAGATAATGAGGAGGTGAAAGAGAACGGTCGACAGTTGCGAGTGAAAATTAAAAAAGAGAAGTTAAGCATTTGTCAAGACGCTGACACGGCTGCAAATCTCTTAAACGTACCCAAGCCGAGCGAGGTAAGATATCTCCTCATACACTTTTCATATCTGATCTAACTTTAGCCTTCTCTGGTAGTCTGTAAATGACTCCGCTTCCACANTTTTTCATGTCTGATCTAACTTTAGGCTTTTCTGGTAGTCTGTAAATGACTCCGCTTCCACAATTTCGATTCTGTCCGCCACAACAACTGGCCAAGGGAAACGCAACCGCAAAAAGAAGGACATGCCCGTGCCCATTCCCATTAAAACTGAGCGTGTCAGTTCTGGGGATCCGGTATCAGAGTCGCCCGTATCGTCGCGCACTCGCCATGGCAGCATGGGTCGTGCCGCCGAGGACAACCCCCCCTCGCGTTCGCCCTCAATTTACGAAGACGCTGTGGAAAAAGTGCCAACGCCGACCACCCAGCAGGAGGAGGCAATTGGCACCACTAAGTCAACTGGCTCCGCCCAAGTCAACGAAACCGTAACATTGTCAAGTGGGCTGCCGAACGCCAATGATGCTACCTTCTGTACAAACGCTGCGCAAACCACTTTCCAAGTATCGGGCGCCGGCCAGACAACCTTCGTAATGGGTAGTGGCGGTGGTGGCTTCAATGCCAATGCCACCGTTGCAATGGACAAGAAATCCCAGGGAGGAGTCGTCGATGCCACTTTCAATGTAGCTGCAGCAGAGAGCCGAGCCGACGAGGAGCAGCAGCAATCCTTCAGCACCGCAAAACATTCGATAGAAACGGCACACAAAGACGATAGTCTCCTGACTGAGGATGACTCGTATGGTGGTGAAGCCACACCCGTTGCAGCACCCCCACCGGTTGTGAAGCCTTTGAAACCGGTCAGTGCGACAAAGCTTCCTCTACCTGGCTCGGCAAAGTTCTACAAAATGCCCACTAGAACGAATGAACTTTTCAAGTAAGTCGTCGTACTCGCTTCTTTTGGTTGGTTTCTGAAAAACGCACTCGTCCACAGTCCATTGGTGCAAAGTCCTGTGAAGAAGAAGGTCGAAGCATACGAAGCTCATGCTGAGCAGTCGAGACCGGTTCGCAACAAGAACAGCAAGGACATTGGAGGGGTAAGATGATACGGGACGATTGCATTTAGATTTGCTCTTGATTGACTTAATGCATTTGCAGATGTCCAGTTTGACAACGCCACAAATTGGAAAGTTGCATGGACCAGCTCTGGGTCGGTTCCTCACGCCCACACAGGCCAGCAACGTCACCCCGAACATGATGGCGGCAATGGGTACGAAGAAGGCGCCCAATAGTGCTTCAAAGGCGATGGCTTTTCCAAAAATGCAAACAGCTTCGAATCTGAAAACTACCAACTCCACATCGGCGAAGACGTTGTCGCGCGAAAACAGTGCCGACGAGATGCGCAAGGGCATCAGTCAGTTGACCGAGGAGCGCAAACGCCAACGCGAACAAAAGCATTTCTTGGCCGCCCAACAGCGGGAGGCCAAAGAGAAGGAGCGAGCCGAACGTTTGGCCAAACTGGCCAAGGAGCGCGAGGAGAAACGCCTGAAGAAGCAGCAAGAGGCCGAACAGAAGAAACGCGAGATCGAAGAGATTCAACGCAAGCTCCGGCAGCCAGAGGAGGCTGCAGCGGAGGCTGCCCGCAAAGCGGCCGCCAAAAAGGCGATCGTCGATCAGGAGCGCGAGCTGTTGCAGCACATGAAGGTGCAACCACAGCAGAGCAGTGCGAACGCGAAGACCAAGATGTTGCCGCCACGCATTCAGATGGAATACAACTTCGAAATGCTGCACGAGGACGATTCAACCGACGACGAGGCAAAGACTTCACACAAGCGTCCTCCCCCACCGAACTGGAGTCGAAGTCAGTATATATTTTCCTTATATAAAATGTCACTTTATTAATATTTACTGCTTTTCAACCCTTACAGGTCATGTGCGCGGAGCGGCCATTCAATTGCAACAGTATTGGCCCACCGGCATCATAGACAGCTTCTTTTCTGTGCAGCCGACCACACCGGATCTGCGGGAGATCTTTCCGAACATAAAGGCAAGCTATCTGAAACGCAATTCCAGTGTCTTGTGGTCGACGCCGCCGCGTTATTCGGAGTTGCCGAAATACTAAGGATAAATTCAAACTTTTTTTTCAATGTTTTTTTTTAAGATTTGACTCACCGCTGTATGTTTTTATTAAACTTCATAACAAACCTATCTTTGGTATTCTGACATTATTGCAGTTGGGTTATTCAATGGAGGGTACAGCAACATGCGTAATGGAAAGCGTTGCTATGTTCGTTGTATTAGACGGTTGGACGATTTTTGCTATGAGTTTTTTTTTTCTTATATGTGCGATTTTCAAAGATCCTCCTCAAATTGCATGCATTCACTTGCTTCGTCCAACAAAAGCTCTTCGTTCACCTACACTCGCCCGAATGGAGAAAAGCTTCCCATATTATAATACCCTATAGGGGAGAGGTGTGTTCGCTTTGCCTTTACATTTGTAACGCAGAGAAGAAGTAACCGGAGTACCCATAAAAGAAATATCTGAATCAGTCGGGAGGTTTTGTTACCTTCCCAAATTCCTTCATTTTGTATTCAAGCTTTTTGAATGCTTGTATATTCCACAGAAAATTATGTGAGTGTGCCGATGANTGTATTTTCCACAGAAAATTATGTGAGTGTGCCGATGAAGGGTGTCAAAGCGTCGACCAGGCCGAATAATACTTTTACTTGTTTCATTGAACAAGTTGTTCCAGTCTGAGACCAGCAGACCAACATTAGTTTCATACATACAACAGAGTTTCTATCCCACCATGCATCGAACGGGTTAGAGTCAGTTCGTTGAAGTTAGTTTTAGTCCGACCGTTAACGTGTTAACATATCTGTGCGGTTCGTTTGTTCGTCGGTGCGCTCATTGGGTCGGTTGGTTTGCCACATATATAATAATATGTTTGTTTGTTAAGTCAGTGCATATGTATGTGTGAACTCTTTTGTTTGTGTGGAAAAGAGAAAAGTGAAGTGAACAACTGAAGATTATGCCTAAGAGCAGCTCATCACAACCAAACTGAGCGAGACACAACATCAACAATAAGACACGGCAACAGCAACAATAATAATAACGCGGCATTCATACAAGGTGAAAACCGAAAAAACTTTCTTTTTTCCCTCTTCTCTCTTAGGCTACGCTTCCGCTGATCTTCACATAGTTTTGAGTGGAGTTTATGTATAGTTAATGTATGTGTGTTCGTGTCTGCCTAAGTTCATGTGTGAGAGAGAAAAAAGAAGGCAACAATGTAATAGCAAAATTATATCTTTTAAATTTTGCATTCAATTGAGGTTATGTGCATTATGTACCAAAAACATTTCAAAAATTAAACAAAATACCAAAAGTATACGCCATGAATAAGAACAACATATTAAGTGTGGAACTGTGTAAATTTTTGTAGGAGATCTGCTCAACCTCATTGCATATTTGCAATCCAGAAATTGGACGCTGGCCAAACGAGGATAGGCGAATAGAACTTACCAAACTACTATTTCTAATGAGTTCCTTGTCGATGCTCGTGAATATACACAGCGTAACATATATGTAATACACATGTACACGCACACTCTTACTCAAAAAATGCACCGATCGTAGCAGGTACACTTTTGGTTGACTTTGTTGTTGCGCGAGCTCGAACACTGTATTGGGTTGTCATTCAAGTGAAAATGCCCANTTATGTATAGTTAATGTATGTGTGTTCGTGTCTGCCTAAGTTCATGTGTGAGAGAGAAAAAAGAAGGCAACAATGTAATAGCAAAATTATATCTTTTAAATTTTGCATTCAATTGAGGTTATGTGCATTATGTACCAAAAACATTTCAAAAATTAAACAAAATACCAAAAGTATACGCCATGAATAAGAACAACATATTAAGTGTGGAACTGTGTAAATTTTTGTAGGAGATCTGCTCAACCTCATTGCATATTTGCAATCCAGAAATTGGACGCTGGCCAAACGAGGATAGGCGAATAGAACTTACCAAACTACTATTTCTAATGAGTTCCTTGTCGATGCTCGTGAATATACACAGCGTAACATATATGTAATACACATGTACACGCACACTCTTACTCAAAAAATGCACCGATCGTAGCAGGTACACTTTTGGTTGACTTTGTTGTTGCGCGAGCTCGAACACTGTATTGGGTTGTCATTCAAGTGAAAATGCCCA
>JXPZ01021530.1:3214-13360 GCA_001014575.1 Themira minor
TCCCGCGTAAAAATGTACATTCAATATGGGGATTTGGATTTCAACCAAAGATAAATGTTTTTAAACCAGAAGTACAAGAAAGAATATATAGTAAAGTTAAAAAAATATTATTATTTGTTAGTTGGTCTGTGTTGATTTTCGCCAAAACATAATATTTTGTTAAGTTGAAAATGGTACAAAAATTTTACATATTGACAACTGTTTATTTTTGAAAGGTTAATTTCAGATTTATTAATTACACAATTTTAGCAATTGAATAACTATACAGAGATTACAATGTATTACATAACATGAAACATATTATATAACATAAATATTTATACAATTATACCAAAAACACTAAGGGCCCTGATTAAGAGATTACTCAACATAACTATATTTCATCAATCCTTTAAAAAAGTATTATCACAATCGAAAATTTTGATTATAGTTACATTAATATCAGTTTTATTTAATGGTTATTGTATGTGTCTACAGCTATGTACTTTTTAATTAAAATAATACTAATAAATTGAATAAAAAAATCTTATAGATTTGTTCATGATAGTCAAAAAGAAGTCGAAATTGTAAATGTGTTTTTATATATTAGTTAAGTAAATATATCTATATATTCCGATAAATCGGCAAGAAGGAATTTCATTGCATTCATAAATGTCTAAAGTTTAAGGTAACTAATTTAATTTCATCAAAGATGCTCCAGTTTATTCTTTGTTATTAATATTCACACGGATTTATAAAACGATGTCTACAAATTTCTCATTTATTTGAGAAAAGAATAAGGGAAGTATTAACTAATGTTATTTATATTATTGAATAGTTTAAATTTTTTGTTAATGCGCCATCAAAAATTTGTTAAATTGAATTATATAAAATAAAATGTGGGTGTAAATATATTTAATATATTCCACGCTTGATCATTCATTTTGTTCTTAATCCAGTAAATGTTATAATCATTTTCAATATTATATTCATATTCATTTTATTTTGATTCATTTATCATACAAAAAAAACTTGTTAACCCTGAAAAGGGTAATTGCAATTTTTAATTTGAAATGTATAGACTTTTATGGAGAAAATATTCGAAGACTACGTAGTAACGTCGCTAACACGTTAGCTAAGCATTCTGCCTGTAAGGCAAGCTGACCTGCTCCCTGCGGTCCAACCTGAACACTTACTAACTCCCTGAAATTTGAAGCAACGTCATGTACTTTGAGAACGATGTTTCTGGTTTGCAATGGTGAGGAAGTATGTCGTGTTATATCCTGTGTTAATTCCGTGATTCTGCGTATAGCAGTAAGACAAGAAGTCAAATTTTCAGGCAATGTTGAGAGTGTTACATCGGACATTGAAACGACTAAAAATTTGGTTGCTGTTACTAGGACTAGAGCCTGTTCTGTTAATTCTTTTCTAGCTCGTTGAAATTTTTGTTCGTCTATACTTTTTCCTCCACCCGCAGCTTGAGCTGCTGAACATAACCCTACAATCTGATCAAGTTTGACGAGAAGTCCAGCCATTGCAAAATCAGTTTTTGCTAACAATTCCTCTCCATTAATTATGTGACCATTTTTAAATATTAAAGGTTTTGTACGTGGTGATAGGATGGGGTTTGTATTGTTCGATTTTTGCAATGTTGTTAAATGGTCGGCCTCAAGTAGTTTAGGTTCATTTTCTAAAGATGTGTTGTGGATTTCTAAGAAATTACATTTATAGCCATTATGGATTTGGGAATATATTGGTGTTTGTTGAACTCTGCTTATATCTTTAATCGTACTTAATGGTAAAGGTGATGTGGGATCAACAATAATATTTGTAGTATTCATTGGTCTCATGGAGGTTACATTCTGACAGATTTTACTCGGTGCTGCACTCACCCTCTGTTCAGATACAAATTGTTCACTTTTTTTAATTGGGCTTGTGCGTGGCGGAATCATTGGTGGTGTATCTTCGTGTGTTGTTGCATTTGAAAAATTAGAATATTTTGGTGTCATTAAAGGCTGTTTATTTGGCCAGCAACGCTGAAGCAGTTCTGTACTTTTTGGAGGTCGAGCGGGTGGTGAATTGGTCATTGTGTAATAGCGTGCAGGTAGTTTTAGGTTTAATGTTTCATCTTGGGAAATCTGGCCGATTGTAGATTTTCTAAGAGGTTCTAAAGTTTGTTCTATTTTTTCTGACTTTGAGCAACATGAAAACTTCCCATGCCGATCAATTGTTGAATATTCTATAATACGAGTTTTATTCTTTGCGTTATTTGCATATCCAATATTCGATTTGTCAATTGCCTCAATGTTTGGTAAGGAATTGCTGTACAGACTTTCAGTACTTTTATCATTAAAAGATTCAAGAATATCAATTTCGTTGATATTTGGTGGAGGTGGTATAATAAATGACATTATCTCTTCCGGGGTAAGTTCTTTAGAAGGAGTGGCTTTTTGAGCGGGAGGAGCTACAACATTATTTTGTATATACTTGTCCAGATCTGCTTCCATTTCAGGTAAATTTTCTCTTTTGTTGTTGTCTCCAAAGCCTTGGGGAGCTGCGTTAAGAATAGAGAAGGCATCTAGTTCATCGGGTGTTTTTGGTGGTGGAATAGACCTTAAATCTATCAAGTCTGAATCAATTTCTATGAAGGTATCCTCACGAATCTCAAACCCGTATATTTCAGAAAGCTTTTTCGCTGCTAAATCAGTGTCTTGAGTATTAACATTTTCCACATTACTGACCTCCTTTAATTGCTTGAGGTATTCTTTAAGATTATAATCTTTGGTTTCCTGGCCAAAATTGTTGCCTTCGGGACTATGCAATCCAAAACTACTTCGATTAGTTAAATTACTTTTCCGTTTTATTGCATCACCATCAAAGGATAGTAATGGCCGCCTTTGAACTGGTGAATTAGTTGGCGAATTTACGGATTCGGAATCACTCTCACTCAGAGAAATATCATTGCTCCTGATCTGCAAGTTGTTCAACAGTGTGCTTAATCCGTTTCGTTCGGGTCGAGGGCTCGAAATTTCACTCAAATATGAAGTGGGTAATCCCTCACCCTGAATTAAATTTAAGCTCATTTCAATTCCATTTAAATCGTGGTTGATTGATTCTGCCAATATTGACAATGAGTCGCTATGTCTTAGTATGCCCGACTGCGGAGTACCTTCTGCAGAAGAAACTTTGCTGTTTATACTATCGCAATCACTATCAAATTCTGGCAATATTGTGCCACCCGTTGATGCATTATCAAATGTCAATGATACTATTTTTTCCTTTTTCCAAACATCAGTATCTAGTGTGAATTGAGTTTCGGATGACTTAGACTGCATGTCGTATTCACTCACAAACTGGTTTTGCTCATTTAAATACTGTTCGGAGTTTTCAACCATTTTTTGCATTTCGTACAATCGGAGCATAACTTCTTCATTCCTTGCTTCGACTATAACATTAATTTCTGTGGATACAATTCCTTCACAATCTTTAGCATCTTCTAAGAGTCCTGAGGCTATCACACTATGTATATCCATATCCATTTCTGGGTTTGCAAATGACACTAAATTAGTATTACTGTGGTTACTATTCGCCACATTCGTGGAATTCATATTTCGATCACATTCTAATTGCGAACTCTCCAGGTTAATTTCGACATTAGATGTTTGATCAGGAATTGTAAGTTCCAAGTGATGGAATGGCGGTGGTATTAAAAAGTTGGCGCTATGTGGCCTACTGTGATATGGTAATAAGTAACTCCAAGCTGCTGGTAAAACGGTATGTTGTGCTAAATATGATGGTGCGTTATCTTCGTCGACATGTTGTTCGCGGTCTCGCTTTACATTAAGTTGTTTCCCTAAGAAATAAAAAATTGAACATATATTAGACAATATTTGAAAAGTGAGTACTTATCTGTACCTGTCAAAAGAAGATAGTATCCAGCTAAAACAAGTGAAAATTCACAAGCATCCCTATCTTCCATGCAAAATTTAGCTACTCTATCACCAATTATAAATATCGTAACACTGCAAGTTACATCATCCTCCCGATTAACTATTATATGCGTACAATCTTCAATGCCCGAAATAGGTTGAGGCTGAAATATAAGATATGTACTAAATGACCGTTCGTAAATAATAAAGTATATAAATAATTTATATTTACCACAGAATTCCTGACATTTGGTATTTGACTTAGTCCAAATCTGGGACTTACAAGTAGAACACGCTCAATGCCTTCTCTTTGGTTTGTACTAAAACATTTTGCACCATAACTTGGTAAATTTGCAATTATGTCCAAGTAATATAGTTTAGCCTATAGAGCATTACAAATTGTTTCTTATTATTTTAATTTAATAAAAGTAATATTTAAATAAATCATACTTGAAGCGGTGTTAAAACTTTGTTGGTTGATCCTGTCATTTCCGCATTTGTTTTAAGAAAATGGGAAACAAGTCTTCTTAGCTCTTTTCGTTTCATCCCATCGAAAAGCGATGCAGGCACGAATCTCTCTAGTCCGAATTCCCGCCTTTGGTTTTAATTAATATGTAAAAAAGAAAACAAAATTGTGTAGTAAATATTTAACAGAATGTACTCCACCAGCTAGTAGTAGCAATATTGTATTAGTGGCGAAATCCAAATACAAATTTTTTCAGGAAAATGAATAATTTTATGTTACGGGCGAGTATTAATCCCGGCCTTATAGCTCACCACAACAAACGTATTATGTTTTGATTTAAGATATGTTTATATAGTAAATGAAATAAATTTAATGTTTTAAAATACTACTTTTACTTGGACTTACTCCACTACTTTGACTGATAATTTGGATGGTGAAATGTTGTTTGAAATAGCATGTTGATGCATGTGTAGCGCCGCCAAACGAAGGGCAACTTCAGGTTGAAGTTCAGGGGCGAATCGTTCTTGGGTTACATCATTACAGCATTGCATATATAGGTAGTCCAGTGCATTAAGATCTCTTTGTGCCAAGTCTGTTGCTGAAATCGGTACAAACATCACCCGAAAGAGACATCGTAATTTATGTGCTCCAGGACGTGCAGCAATCTGTTTATGACACAAGTTATAAAAGTAAAAAACAATCCATTGTGTATATTGGAAGATTTTAAATTTACACGAGCCACAGATTCATCAGGATCCAAAAGGGTTAATTTGTTCCGTTTCAGGCTTTTTATATGCTCTAAAACCAGGCTAAACATTTCGGACGCAGTTAGACATAGCTTATCCAACAAAGACGTTACAACATCCTAAAAATATAAACATTCTTAACATATATACATATGTATATATATATATATACATATATGATACAATTTATATATATATATATTTATTTATGTTTTATCACAGTTGTACACAACTTACACGAACAGTTGTTGTGGCATCATATTTAAATGATTTTGTTTGGCCGTTTTCTAAGAAAACCTTAAGAACATTTGCCATTGGTGGCACACATATGTCTCCCAATGAGAACGCGGAGGCCTATAATTAAATTTAAGAATCAAAATATGTAATATAACTTCAATTATTATACTGTTTTTACCTACCGGAAATAAAGGAGATCCATTGACACAAACGCTTTCTGCAAATCGAACTCGACTAGGTCTATTGCGCAACTTTGCTCGTTTTCCCGCAGATAGTAATGTAGACTTGCGGCCAGGCAGCAAATTATGAGCCGGTTGACATACCAGAAGGTTGACTTCTGTTGCACATGTCCTCACCAATTGAATGACATGATCACGAGGTGCTTCTCTGACATCTTCACCATTTACAGTCAGTATGTGATCTCCAGGCAAAAGCTTATTATGAGGAAATACAGTACTTGTTATTTTTGTTGGATTTGTCATTTACAAGGACAAGTCAATATACCATACCTTATTCATACTGGGTCCACCTTCTGTTACAAAGCGAACTATCACTGGTCGTTCGCTGCCTGCCACAAAACCAAACCCCAGAGTAGCATTTCTTT
Organism: Themira minor; assembly: GCA_001014575.1. NCBI lineage: Eukaryota > Metazoa > Arthropoda > Insecta > Diptera > Sepsidae > Themira > Themira minor. The sequence continues at coordinate 9,176 of JXPZ01021530.1, forward strand.
GTAAAATTACCGTCCTTGGCTTAGGCGGGTTCTCCCATTTTATGCGTTCTGGTGCCTCATAGGTCGAAGTTTTGTTCAAGTGACTTCAAATAAATATGAGTTATGGAGGTTACTTCCACATAGCTTCATGTGGTGTAAAATTGTATGTTTACTTGATGTAATAAGATCTGCCCTTCGGGTCAATAGCTCTTTCCCAACCATAAGGCAATTCATCACATCTTATCCAATCCTCATACGACGGTAGCCAACCGGATGATTGCGTCAATTGACTGCAGTAAAATAAAGTTATAAAGTTATAGTAATACAAAGTCTTTGATAAAGAATGTATTGATTAATTTTACACGAATTTATGTTTTTATGTAATGCAATCTATGTTCAATTCTATGTTCAGTAATCTACGCTCATAAAAAAGAACGCTAAGCTTTTTTTGTCCAAACAAGTGAATACAAAAGATTCATTATTAAACCTTCAATACATATAAATATAATTTAATGAAGTGAAGATAATTGCATTATTTCTGTTGAATGAATTTCACCACTTGTTGGGCTTCTTCTTTTAACATGTAATAAAGTGCAAACTTTTATATAACAAGTTTAAATTGTGTCGTGTAACATTCAGTAAAAATTCACACATATTAATATAAGTTTTAAAATAAATATCATTTAAATTAACTTTCTTATACTACTTACTTGCAGTAATATAAACGTCCTTCCTTGCCTAAATGAACAGACCAACCACTTTTCAGTTTCTTCTGAATTGTGTCTAAACAATGATCTATTTCTTTGCAATCTCCGTTTCGTGAAATTGTTAACATATCTGAATCGGTTATGTTTTGAATATCCATTCTGCTATTGCCAGAATAATGAAAATGTTTTGATTTGATTTCTGTGGAACAGGTTCCGGCTTCACTTTGACTTCTCGGAGATGATGTTGACAGGGGGTAATCATTTTCTATTTGTTCTGTAGAATTTACAAACAACTCTGGTTGCGAAAGCTGAGAGCTACATGTTTGTTTGTTACTAATCTCACTATTCGGAAGCACTGAAGGAAGCAGCATCATTGAAGAGACACGCTGATGTGAAAGAACAGATAATTAAAAAAAAAAAAAACATTGTAAGAAATTATTATAGACATGTAAATTTACACTAAGAAAATTAAAAAAAAAGTTAAGCGGTGTTCTTCCAAATGCTCTTTAAAAAGCGTTTTACTAAAATATTCCTCCTAAGTATTTCAAATTGGACTTAACCATATCTCAATGCTTCCACAAACTTGTGATGTACATACTCATATTTAAGTCTATATAGTTGTATTATATATTAATATACATATTAATTTCCACTACAATGATTTTTCAAATATGTTTTTATAACCTAGCAGATAAAAAAAGTATAACATAGAAGAAAACATAACATTGCCTTTTCTAATAGAAAGAAAAAAATATTATATAGACTTATCCAATGTTTTGTTTATCTATCTCACTTACCTAACTAAAAAATCTAGAACAAATTGGTTTTTTATTGTTGAATGTTTTGGTGTGCCATTTCACTATTGTGTGCTAAACCACCTATTGTATTTATTTGTATTCCACTTTTTAAAGAGGGGCATATGAGAAACATTGGGAAATAAAGCCCTAAGAAATAAAATGTTTAAAGAAAGACTATCATTAAGATTTCCTGTATTTGTGTATAGATTTTAAATAATAACTTCCGAAACGGAGAAATTTTGAAAAACGTATGTACGTGCACTTAAAAAAACACTTCATAGTATTGAGTGGTTTGGCGAGACTGAACGTAGTATGAAAACCATGTATTGACGTTTGTAAATGGAAACATACGCATATGTATATTTTTATCGTCATGAATGTGGGTACATACAGCACTGGCAAACAAAAGTTAAACGTTGCTTGCAAAATTATTTTCTATATTATTTAACTTTGGATACAACATTTTAAATAAAAACATGGAATTTTCTCTTTTCATGGCTAATATATATTTATATTTCAAAATTCATTAATATGTGAGTCGTGCTTATTTCACAGATGTTATCTGATAGGTTAAAAAATATAAGTTCAATACACCGAAATAAATTTAAAAATTACTATTGGTTTCTATGTCAACCCTACCCTATGTAAGCACTACAAAGAATTGATCTGCCTATTTTTCTTTACTCTTTACCAAGTAAGTAAGTAAGCACATAAATGAAAATTGGGTCACATTCACTAATTGAAAGTATCGCGGGTTTTGGACGAGGAAGGTGGATGTTCTATGCCCAAAGTTATAGAATATATTTATAGAAAAGTCGATATCTAAATATAAATATAATGATGGAGCAATGAATTATAATAAGGCTTGTGTATATAAGATTTCATTTTAATGGTTTGGGCAATTGAGTTAACACGAATCAATGGATAAAACGATTGTTCTACTACTAATATTAGTATAAAACATGTATGTACCTTATTATGTTCAAACTGTATAAGAAATGAAATTATTTAAACATCTGTGGTCCGGAGAGTGGTGAGAATTTTCTTATACTAGGCTTTGGTTAAAGTTCACCCACTTAAGGAGTGTGCGGTATTCCTAATTTAACTAAACAAACGTTCTATGGTACAAAAGATTCAGCACTTGCACAAGTGAGAAATGTCTACACTTACGCATTCATACGAACATTTAAGCAAATTAAGAAATGAAAAGTTAACAATTGCAGGAAAAAAGAAGTACATTCTTTGCACAGCAATTTTGTTTGTTTATTATTAGTTTAACTGTTAATCATAAATGATTATCCAATAGTTTCATTATAGAATGTATTTGCAGTCTCGAACACATATATTGCAACGCACAAAATTTTCTCAAATACTTTTACACACCTATTTATTTAAATACGTATAACATATTATTTTTTACGGGGATTTACACATGATAAAATTCACAAAAATACTAAAGAAAAAATTACAGTTTGTGCAAAAATTCTGCAAAAACCTTTATGAATTTATGTCTAGCTGAACATTTAATTTATTGTTAGGTTGTTTCGTTAAAAATCTCGTTTTCTGATCTATTTATCGCATTTACATACGCACACCTATGTATATGTGTTTAGGGTGCGGTAAGGTGCATTGCGTATCTCAATATTGAGTTTTAAATTTTCATGAAATATTCAATTATTAAAAATACAGCAACACTTTTCTTGTGCTTCATTTAACATACTGAAAGGCCGACTGATTAAAATACAAACACAATACAAAATATTCGTAATATTACCACAAATATAAAATACCTTTAATTCGGGTTTTCAAATATAAATAATAAGTGGAATCAAGCCGAGCGTTTGGTGAAAAAATCAGAGTTTTAATATGTTGTATATATATTTTTAATTTCAGAGCGTATATTTTTTTGCACAAGAAATCCGACCGTACATAGCACCACACGTACCCAACGAATTAAACCGAGAGTCTATTAATGTCTTCTTCTATTATGAATTATCTATTGCTAGTTATTGAATGAAGAAACGACCAACTCTAAAAATTAAATTTTCTGTATTCTCTGTAAGTGAGCAACAAATTCTTAGACAGAAAAGTGGTAACGTTGTTACTGTTAATGTAAACACAATTTTGTGTTATACTAATATCTTTGTAATAAAATGTGTAAATATGAATGCATTTGAAAAAAATTTCGCTTTTAACAATTTTAAAGAAAGGAACGTCTATTTTTATAATTCAAATAGTACAATTAAAAGTGTGTAATTTAATGTAAAATAAATTAATATTTGTAAAATTTCTTAAGTGGAAACTGAGTGAGTCTAGTTACTAAAGCCGATATGTCTCACGAAAAACGAACGTGTTAAGGAGGATAGCCAACCACAATTGACAAGTAATATTTCAATTATTATAACATAATTGGTTTTAGAAATAGAATGGTTGTATAGGATTAAAAACAAATAGACAAGCAATTAAAAATTGCATTTATTTAATTAAATTATGTTCCTTAAATGTTTAAGATTGAGGGAAGGTGAAAGGAAAATTATTATTATTTAGATATACAACTCTACTGTCGGTTGCCATTCTCTTGTGAATTGTCTGGCATTTCGGAACAAGAAGAAGAGCAATTAAAATTAAACGGAACATAAATATTGAATACACGGCAAATAAGAAATATATGAAATTAAGGAAATGTATTTGTTGGTGAAAAA
>JXPZ01021638.1:0-13316 GCA_001014575.1 Themira minor
ATGGGCAAGTGCCCGCTGGACGCCAAGACCAAGCACGAGATCATGTCCAAGCTGGGCACCGGCTGCGACCCGCACGCCCTGCTCAAGGGCCGCGACGTGGTGGACAATGTGCGCCACCTGACGGCCGCCACCCTGGTGGGCGACTCCATGGCCGCGGTGTCCAAGTGCCCGTACGTCGAGCTGATCGACTATGCGGACGACGCTAAGCCGCCGCCCCACGAGGTGCCCCAGGCGGACGACAACACGGACAACCTGTTCTGCGGCCTGTTCCAGCACGCCTGCTACGAGCGCGAGCTGTACGCGTGCTGCGAACGCCTGGGCCAGCAGCTGGCCGAGCAGCTCATCCAGAAGGGCGCCCTGGACATCATGAAGAAGGCCCAGGCCGAGGTGCACAGCAAGGTGTAAAGCTGGCTGGCCCTGGCCACCCACTCTCTCTACCTCGACGACCATCCACACGCACCCATGCAAACCATTCGACTTAAGCTATTTTGTTTACGTTCGCCCGAAGCCGTGTTGGCCATGGGGACGAGCTCATCCCCATCGTTTGCGCGCCGCATGCTCACAATTTGTTGAAACGTTTGTTAAATTTGTTGTCGTAGTTTATTATGATTTCCTCCTTGTTGTATTTGTATTGTAAATACGAAAAATTCACAGTGTTAAGGCAAATTTGTAGCGAATCCTGTAGGGTAGTTAAGTTTTCATTTCAACATGTTCATCATCATTATTATTATTGTTATTATTGATAACACATACCACATACCTCGAGCTCCCCGTGTAAACACCAACCGTACGACTCCTGCTAAATGTAAGTTTTAAAACAAATTCAAACCAATTCAAATTATTTAGTGCAATACTAGTGTGTGTAAGACCAGCAAACGAGTGTGCTTTTTATAAAAGAAGGAAGAAACGAAACGACCAAGCTGTATGTAGCGGGACTCGATGAAGAAGTCCGAAGGCTCAAGCAGCACCAACTCTTGGCATGTACATAATATGCATACATACAAATATACACATATATATATATATTTACAAATTACGGTGTTGGCCACTCTTATATATCACTTGATAAGCGTATATGTGAATAGTTAACAATAATAAAGTTATTAAGGAGAAAGCAAAGTTGCCTGAGAAAACAAAACCAATAGTGTCAATAAAATGCCGGGGAAATTAAACTAATTACACCAATCGAAAAGAGAGTTTTCTTTTAAATCGGTTAAATTACAGAGTTCAAAGGTAATTATATACGCTGCTGGTGGGAATTTCTCTTTGATCGAGGAGCTGTTCACACGGGCCGCCATTGGCCACCACTGCGTGTTAGTCTGAACAACGGTTCAGCAATTTATAACAACCTTAAAGAAAATGTACTTAAAATATAGTCTTGGAGCCCCTGAATATTTGTTGTTTCTCTCATTAAAGGCAAATAATTGAAAAAACACTAGCGCTTTTCTTTCTTAAACAAAAATTTTTCCAATCCAATTAGATTGATCGTATTGTATGAACTGCTTTACCGGCCAGCTGAATAGCGCATGAGTTTGACGTCTGTCAAATCTTCTTTCAGCGTGCACCTAATCATTGTCGCGTGTTTTCGATGAGAGAGAGAGTTGTCTGGGCTCCTAAAATAAGAAATTGAACAACCCATACAGTAGAGATGGCGATAAAAACAAAGAATATTTGCGCCATTTGTTCAGTGAAAAATGTAGTATTTCTAACATTGAAGGACAGCGTTTTGGGCAAACCCATCCCGAGCGTCATCGCCAACATATGCGGCCTAGAGGTAAACAAGTTTTTCCCGCTATTTACAGCTGCTCTATATTGCATCGGCATACCATTACAGATAAGCGCCCTGAATGCAGCCGACCATGTGCTCTTGTGCCAAGCGTGTGTGGTGGCCATAATGCAGGCGGAAACGATGGTCGAGAAGGTGCGTAAAATTTTCGCCGCCAAGGCGACACCGGCGGACACCAAGAAAGTGGCACAATTCAATTGTTCGCAATGCGCGTTCACAACGAACACGGTGAAAAAGTTGAAAACCCATGCGAGTGCCCAGCACAATGCCAACGCACTGAAGAGTCCCAAAGAAGCAGGTGCCGTCGTCGAACAGCCCAACAATTTGTTGACCACGTACTTTAATCCGAAGACACGCGAGAAGGAGCCGAACGTGAGTGACGACGAAGGTGACGGCGTGGAGGTAGCCAAGCATAGCGTGCGCAGCGATCCGGTTACGCCAAGCAAGAGCGGCAGTCCAGTGAAAAGAGCGGTGGCTGCTACGACGAGCAAGCCCAGCGCTAGTCCACTGAAGAGGGTGGCGTTAGACGGGACACCAAGTAAGAACCACAACAAAGACACTCCAGTGAAGAACGCCATCGGCACGGCCGACGATGAGGCCGCCTCCAGCGAAGTTGAAGAGGCTGCAGATGAAGCGCCGACAACTGCGAAAGCCATGGTTGCCCAGGAAAATGACGCGAAGCCGACACCGGCGACGTTGCGCAAAACGAAGAAGACCGCTGCCGCCAAAACGCAATTCCGTTGCACGTTGTGCAAGTACAAGACGCTGGTGGCCAAACGGTACAAGCTGCACCTGGAGACCGAGCACAACATCGAAAGGCCGTGCATTTACGTGTGCGCCGAATGCGGCGATTCGTATCGCACCTCGTACGGCCTAAACATGCACAATGCGAAGAAGCACAATGCAGTCGCGAGTGTTGTGAAGAACTTATTCGGCAGCGAGGACAAACCGAGTGACCCCACCAATGCGGAGAACCCACCAGAGAAGCCTGCCAAAGTGCCTAAAAAACGTGCGGCCGCAAAACCGAAAGCAGAGACGCCTGCGAAAAAGTTGAAATTGTCAACAGCAGAGCCAAAGGGTAAGGCGGCCACACAGCAGATGATTTCGTTTCAGAAAGTAACCAACGACGAGGAGAAGAGTGCCGATTCAGATGCGGCCAAAGCAGTGTCCAACTCCGAGCAGACGAAGGCTGGCAGCTTCCGAAAGACCTCCGATGAAAAGGCCGTGAAGGATGCCGCCGATGACTCCACTGATATGGAGNCCGATGACTCCACTGATATGGAGTCCCCACCGGTGTCACCCACCAAGGCAGTGAAGCCTCTTTCTAAGCCGGCAACGAAGAAAACTGCCAGCTTCCGAAAGACCTCCGATGAAAAGGCCGTGAAAGATGCCGCCGATGACTCCACTGATATGGAGACCCCACCGGTGTCACCAGCCAAGGCAGTGAAACCCCTTAACAAAGCAGTGGCGAAGAAAGCAGGCAGCTTCCAGAAGACCTCCGATGAGAAGCCGTTAGATGATGCCGTAGAAAGCTCGGCGGTCCCACAAGTGTCACCAACCAAGGCAAAGAAGTCACTTTCTAAGCCGGCAACGAAGAAAACCACCAGCTTCAAGAAGACCTCCGATGAGAAGCCAGTGAAGGATGCCGCCGATGACTCCACTGATATGGAGACCCCACCAGTGTCACCCTCCAAGGCAGTGAAGTCGCTTTCTAAGCCGGCAATGAAGAAATTCGCCAGCTTCCAGAAGACCTCCGATGAGAAAGCCGTGCATGATGACGCAGATGCAAGTGACATGGACGAGACGATGTTGGGACGACCCAAGCCGGCAACCGCACTGATCTATCCGTGTGGCGTATGCGATTTTGTGACTGGTGCCGCGGATGCCATGAAGCAGCACCAAGCGAACGAGCACAAGAAGGACAAAGACCAAACGTTCGAGTGTTCTCAGTGCTCGGAGTCGTTTCAGCAACCCTACACCCTGGTGAATCACATAAACGACGTCCACCAGAACAAGCCACAACCCGAAGAGCCGCTCAATGCGACGCAATCGGATGCCGACGACTCGGATTCGGGCATGCCAGAGTTGAACTCGGTGTCGAAGAAGCTGATCGGCAGCTTCATACAGGACCATCTCGACTTCAGTGACATGGACGACGAGCCAGTGTCCCCCTTCAAGGCGGCCAAATCGTTGTCTGGCGGCTTCCAGAAGACCGCCGACAAGAAGCCATCGGAATATACCGTACAAAACGGTACAGACTCCGATGACATGGACGACAAAGAAACGGTGCGTGCCAAACCGGCAACGAAGACGACCGGCTTCCAGAAGACGGCCGATGAGAAGGCATCGGGAATAACCGTAGGAAACGGTACAAACTCGGATGACATGGACGACAATGAAACGGCACGTGCAGCGAAAATGGCCACGAAGACGACCGGCTTCCAGAAGACCGCCGATGAGAAGCCATTCGACGTCGACGAAGCCCCGAATGCCGCTGGCCACGCGGACGGTTTGGTGCGCAAGAAGGACAAGCCATTGCTGGCTTGCAACTTGTGTCCCTTTGTGACGCACAGCGCCAAGAAGCATGCCAAGCACATGACTGTGTCGCACAGTACGAAATTCTTCCAGCCGTTGATGAACTCAACGGTGGCCCCCACCAAACGGCGGCTCTGCCAAAGCGAAGACGGCAGCTCCAAGAAACCGGAGAAAACCAAACGGATTCCCTGCAACCAGTGCGAGAAGACCTTCAAGAGCCTTGAGATGTTGCGCTCGCACGTCGACAGCGACCACCTGGGCGGCGATGTGCACACGTGCCCGTACTGCAAGAAGACCTTCAAGTCGCTGCCCAAATACGAGCAGCACATCTTCAAGGAGGCGTGCCGCAACAAGAAGCATCTGTGCCAGGCGCTCAATTGTTCGAAGCGTTTCGCCCTCAAAAAGGAGCTGTCCAATCATATGGCCAAGAAGCATCCGGACGAGTCCGTCGAGGTGATTGTGTTCGATGAGAACGACGATGACGAGGACGACGCCAGCAACAGCAACGAGTAGGCAGGCGAGCGGTGTAAGTGAGATCCCCAAATAGATTTTTACTATTTGTCTGTTTTTTTTTATGCGTTTTTAGCGTTTTTAGGCAATTAATTTTTCAACTTTTTTTTTTACCATACACCAATAGTGTTGTATTGCAGTGCGTTGAATAAATAAATAATAACATAAACAAATTTTATTAACTAAACATTCATGTTTATAGTACTAAGTATAAATAAATTTAAAATAAACCATGTATTGAACAGTGTACACTAAATAAATTTTCATTTAAATATTGAGATTTTGCAATTATAATTTGCTTTATTTTTAGCTCAGACAATTACAATTAGCCATTCACAATAGACGACGAATACACTTGGCCAATATTTGGTGTAGGACCCATTTATTTTCCTAGAGAAATTCAGACATAACTATATGGACATTTTCCAATAGCCAATTGGTTTCATGCTACAATGAATTAATTAAATAAATAATTAAATTGAACAGATTTTATTAACAAATCATTAATATTTATAGTTCCAAGTATAAAGAAATTAAATAAAAACCATATATTGAGTGTGTAGAGTGTGTACATCAATTCTAATTTTAATATTGATGTCGACTTTGCAATGTTGATTTGCCAAATTATAACTCAGCTAAATTATAACTCACCATAAGCGACGAATACCCCTGTTCAATATTTGGTGTGGGACTTATTTATTTTCCTACGAAAAAATTATAAAACTATATGGTTGTAGAGACAATTAAATGGTTGATTTTATAAAGGTCAATCGAATTTGCCATGCATTTTCCAATAGTCACTTGGTTTCATTGAAAAATGTAATAATTACTATGCAATACTCTTAGTAACTGTGGCAGCTCTGTCTCAAGGCATTTGACAGGCAATGGAGGTAAAATTTTGTCAGTTCATCGCTTCATCTCGTGCGGCAAGGTTCTAGTTTTGCATAAATCAGTTTTTGTGCCACAAATTAATTGGATTGATTGCAATGGATGTCCCGAAATGTTCTTATTGTAAGGGAACCGAAGAATTGACGTTGCTGCCGGATGCTTTAGTGGAATGGATTTTGCAAAATAGGAAGCGTATGACTGTAAGACTCCAATTTTCTTTTATTTTATTCATACACACACACACACACACACACACACACATACACACACATACACATATATGGTACATGCATATATCCCTATATATATATGTATGTAGGTAGTTTGTTTCTTTGACTTATTTTCTTTGAATTGCAGCGTTCCTTACATAGACTACAAGAATCTAGAGTTCTTTGTCTGCCTTGTCGAGAGATTGATGAAGCTAATAATCCGCTGCCGGAGTTGGATCCTTCGGAGTTGATGTGTAGACATTGCTTGCGTACTTTTCGCAGTGAGACACGTCTTCTGACTCACGAGGCTAGTTGCGTCGTGCCCTTCGGAGTCCAATGGGAGTTTCGCTGCCCATATTGCCCATATAACTGTCATCTCGGTTCAAAAATGGTGAAACACCGCCGTCTGGTTCACTACGAGGCCGAGCCTTGTGTCTATAAGTGCGGCTTTTGCTACGGCGTCTTTCGCACTGCTGTTGGCTTGAACAAACACAAGAAGACTCACAACTAGGACGGAAAGCAAGCAGATGAACACCAGAGTGATGCATTTTCATACATAACAGTACAAAGAACACAAAGATGTGATATTGTTAATTATTTCTAGAAGAGCGGGCATTTTTATTGGTCTGCTATATATAGACACACTTGCCAGTTCGTTTTTGCAACAGCAGTGCGGTCATAAAAACTAGTCTTCAATAGAAATACAATTTTACATTTGTTATGCATCAAACTAATCTTAAATAAAAATAAAATTTTTCATTTGTTATGCATCGAACTAATTTTAAATAAAAATACAATCATTCATTTGTTATATACTGTAAACACCCAAAGCATTTCCTTATTCATCTTAAAGTTTGTCAAAGTTCTTGTGGGCTGAAGGTTCGATCGTATTGTGCATCAAAGCTGTTCAAAGCTGTTGCAAATCCACAACAGGGTGTGCTTTGTCCTGAAGTTTACGATCCAATTGTTAGGTGATCGGTGATTGGCGATCGGCGATCAACACTGGAATACACACACACAATCAGCTGCCTGAGTACACCCTGTGATCGCAGTAGATGGCTCGTCATGGCCCCAGTCGAATGAACGGGCTGTTCTGTGCGCGCCATGTCATGTGGTTCGCTCGCACACACATACCCTGCTGGGTATATTGACGAATTTCGGCCACTTTATGGCCACTCCAGTGTATCACTCCACTGCTTATTCAATTAAAAACGTAAAAGACAATGGGCTTCATGGCGCGTGCTGAGTAGACACATTTGTGGCCGTGCCGGGGAAAGGTGAAGGTACCATGCCAACGAAAAACGCCGAATCACAATCATCAACAGTTTCAAGTGAACCACAATGGTCGCAACAAAAATGAAATTATTAAATAAACACATTTCGATGAAAGCAATTGGAATGGGTTGTGTGTGCCTTATGAGTTCCCCATTCATGATTTCGTATTTTCGATTAGTTTGGTCGAAACCCCCGTGATGGCCACCCACGGGACCGGGAATTACTTCAAGCATCGGCGTTGTCATTGTGTGGGTATGCATACAGCGACCCGGACGGTCTCTGTGGCTTTCACAGTGTGGAACGGTCGTTGGGTGCAGTTTTTCGAGTTGTCTGCATTGTTCCCCCCGGTAAGTGCAAATTTGTTCGGAGTTTTTGCGTGGTCATGTTCTTTGGAGAGCACCGGAAAAAAGTTCTAAAACACACACACACACACACACATACAGTACACCAACCAATGATGCGAGCGCAATGTCAGCTGATCGGAATTGTGAAATTTGTGTATGGTATGGATTGTGTTGTGCTATGAAAACCAAAGCAATAAGTGCTCCCTCTCGCCAGTAATCGAATTAAGAAAACACACGCTCACACTTAGCTAAGCAAATAAATAAACAAAACGAAATGAAAAGAAATAAAATAAGAAGTTCAATGCTTGATTGTTGGAGTGATTCATTGTTGTTGTTGTTGTTGTTAAACCTTTACGGCATCGTTCTTGTGTGTGTGTGTGTGTGTGTTAGTGTATGCGCGTGAACGAAACCACTCGAATAATCTAGAACGTTCGAGAACGAAAATAAGGGTGGATTGGCAACTACAACAACAACAACAACAACAATGAGTATGACGATTTCGTGTCTACCAATTAGAGTCATCGCTGACGCCGTTCTCGCTTGGGCATTTTAAAAAAAATGTGTGTTCACCACTTTGGTGGCTTTTTTCCTGTGTGAAGTGTTTGCATTGTAAATTATTGAAATATCAGGTGAACTATAATTTTGTTCATGCCGAGAGTATCATGATGCTTATGTGTGAAGAATGCATGAGGTGGCGTTGTTGCAGTGTACCTTTTGAGCAACGTGGGCCCTTGATTTGAGGCACCAGCACCTGAGAGACCCCAGGAAGGATGTCAAAACGCAAAAGTCCCCTCGCTACGGCCAATTAGTATCGCGTATCGCCGTGGACGTTCAAGACGAATTTTCTGGCGAACAAGCAGACGCATGCGATAATTGGTTCATAGAGTTCCAATTGAGTGTGACATGGGCTTCGAAATTCACTTACATTTGATTGAAATTTCAAAAAAATTCACGATCTCTTTTTATTTGAGAGCATTTCATATATTAAGAAAGCAAAATGCATTAAAATTATTAAAATCTTAAAATTTGTAAAAAAATCAAAAATTTTCAGTTTAAATCTCGTATGCCCATTATGTTCGGGGATTCTTTGCATTTGCAGTGTTTTTTGTGTGTGTTTGTGTTTTTTTTCGCTGCTGGCTGGGCTTGCATGTCATGTGGCACGTAGTATGTCTCGGTGGCGGTGGCCGGTGTGCGTGTGTGTAATTTTCTGTTCGCATCTTCGTCGGCTTGCCGAATGCCACCCCTCGGTGCGGCTCATCAGCGTTGCTGTGGAGACAGCCTAATAGGTGAAATTCCTTTGATTGCCTCTGATTGCTGATGAAATTAAGCTCCTGTGTAAGCACTAGTGTTATTTTGCGACGTTCCATGGCTGAGTGTGTGTGAGTGAGTATGTATATTGAACATCAATCACTGGCCATCAGCATCATCAGCAGTGGCACCAGAGGCAGTGGCGGTGGCAATTGAACGCATGCATGCATGCAACAGCACACCTCACCACAGATAGCATGCCGTGTGTGTACGTACCGCAGTGACATTGTGACGGCGGTGCGGTGTGTGGAGCGGGTGAGGAGAACGCCGGTGATCGGTATCGTGGCGTGCGTGCCGTGGCGTGCACGTCGAGATCAAAGGAGGGAATTTTGCGCTCTTCTCTCGACCATGAACGCTCAGCATTTTGTTATTTTTAGACTTGAAATGTTGTTGTCTTGTTGTGGTGGTGGTGGTGGATTTTGCGAATTTACGCTTTCTTTGCTGTGTCGATTGAGCAGACAAATCGCGTTTCTGTATGCTCCGCCTTTTCACGCAACAAAACAAATAATAGAACAAATAATTAACGCTTGATAGAAGCAGAAGCGCCATTTTGTTCGGAGGCTTCTACTCTATGAGAAGATAATTAAATTGCAATATACGGGAAAAGTCGCTACAAATTTGTTTAAATATTTATGAAAATTGCCAAAAAATTTTCAACATTTATTCAATTTTACTCATGTAAAATTTACAAGAAAAAAATTAACATCCAAAAATCTCTATAATTCATTATAAGTCCAACATAATTGTGTAAAAAACTTACACGTCAACACCGTCTCCTTTTCCCCATACTCACACACACACATGACATGAGTACATTCATTACAATTCCAATTTCCAATTTATTTTGTGTTCCTCATTCCCGTTGACTTTTGTCATGGGCATTTAACACCAATAACAAAGCATCCAACAACAAACGGCGGCACTGGAACGAAGGGTACGTTCAAGCAATTGGAAAGAATGAGTGAGATGCTGGTGTGTAGTTGTTGTGTGGTAGGATAGTTAACATTAACAACAACAACGGCGATGATGAGTGAATTGAACGGTCATTGTTGTTATTTGAAGAGGCGAGCATGTGCGAGTAGCACTGCCTACTTCATCCGTTTGCGTTGTTTTCTGGTGATTAACGAGGTGAATTTCTCCAGTGAGCCCCGCAAACAACAAGTGCGCGAACAATACAAAAAAACGTTCACTAATTTGGTGCTTGCTCATTCGCTCTTTCGTTAGATTACACGTTTTGATTGCGCACACATTGAGACGCGCTCTCTTCTTCACTCACCAATAAACTCAGGCAGTCTATCGCTGGGTTCAAGTATTTTCATTTCATTTCCATAGCGAGTCATTTCATTCTCTCATCGCTGGAAATGTCTGGGCCTGTGTACGGTGTGCTCTTTCGCTCTATGAGCGTAAAGTAAAAGCGGGCGCCATTATTCATGAGCATGCTAGCTTGCTGCTGAGCAACGAGCATGCCAGCGAGCACACACACAAGCACACACAAATGACACAACAACAAGTAGCACTGGCAGCCGGCCAATGAGTGAGCATTCGAAAGCACTCAAATATAATTTCGTCCGACAGAGACTCGTTTATTGCCTGATGCTCGTGCGCTCGTTGCTGCTGGTCTCGTCACATCGGGTAGTGGTGGGTAGCCGCGGACCATGATTAACTGACAAGCGAACGAGCGCAGTCTGAGCCCCGACAAGCAAGTTCACATAACTGAGGTGAGCGCGAACAATTTAGTGCACCAAGAGCGGCTTACGTGTTTAGTTCGGTTTGACTTGGAGGGCTCTGTATCAGGCCGTACGTGTTGTGCGTTCGATAACGAAGAAGAAGCAAACTGAGAAAATACAAATCGCAACAAAACCAAAAATAAATAAATACATATAAAAAGACAACACATGACGTTGTAAATTCTTGTTGTTTGTGTGTGCCTGAGTGCGTGTGAATTTGACTAAACTAAATGATTCCTATTAGCGATTACACAAAATATGATATTAAATTGTAAACGCAATAAAATTCTCAACTTTCATTGAAAATGTGCTAATATAACGTTCAATCGAAAAAACCATAAAATTCCCAAAATTCTCGAAATTTAATTTGTGCAACAAAACGTAAACGTTCATTCGCCCCTGTTGACATGTTGATTGAACCGGGTCTCGATCAGAAGTTCGGATCTCTAGCTGCCAATTCGATAATACCCACGGGCCACTGGAAAATGGAGCCACCGCCAAGAATACCCGGCCTCACGGCGGCCAACGGCTCGGGCAATCCCAATGGGCCACAAGCACCGCCACCACCAGGTAAGGGTGAAAACAAAACGAACGAAATCATTTGCCGTCGGTAAACGTTGGCGCTTCACGCACACACCATCGTCACAATTGCGTTGCTCTGGTTTCCTTAAAAGCCCATTAGAAAATCTCCTGTGTGTTTGTGTGTGTTTGGACAAAACTAGTTGGGCATTCAAAGAAATTGCTGCTCTCGATCTGGTTTTAGAAGTTTATCGAATCGAATTTCACTGCAATACAAAAGTGCCACAAATCGACTGCGAAAGTACGAAAACGAAATTTAATACATAATTTCAATTTAATTGTTCGACTTTTAGCTGATTTTCATTTAGTCTGCGATTTATTTACAAGTTTGATGCAATTTCAATTGGAAAACAGATTCTTTCATCTTATTTAGAATTACATAATGTATGTCCTTACAGTTTCTTTAATCATTGAAAATATCAGATTTTTAAAAATTTTATTTTTGAATATATTTAAAGCATCTCTATTTCCTAATTTGAACCCTCAATCATTTAATAGATTATTTTTTGTGACTTTTTGGCCAAATTTAAGATGTTGTAGTTTTTAATTGCATTTCTCTTGAATTTTTAAAATAGTTTTTTATATCCGTTTCGTTCAAATTCGAAAGAGAATGCTCAATATTGGTTAAGATTATGATTTAACTAACTTTTTCAAGTCCCACCCTACCTTACTATTCTTTAACAAACCTTACCATTGTTCATCCAGACCTTTCACTTGATACCTTTCTGTATCACACCATACTTTAGCGCACTTCTCCATTCCGAGTACCAATTGTTAGCATGCCTCATTGATCCTCGTCTCTTCCAATCCTTCACATATCCAACACTACTTAGTCATACCAAGCACTACTTAACTGAGCCTACACAAACCAATCGAATCATACCTCACCAAACCTAATTCAAGCAAACCAAACCATACCTATCCATAGCTAACCGTACTTATCCATACCTAAACGAACTAAAACTAGCCATACCTCACCAAACCTTACCTTAACTCACCCAATCTAGTCATGCCCATAACACACCTTACTACTCGAAAAATCACACGATGCTTATTATACCCAATACACAAACCATACTAAACGTCACCATATCAGATTAGATGATCTCTCTATTCCTTTACTTACTATTTGGATGGATTGTAAGGCTCAAATAGCTTACAACCAAAAACGCTTTTAAAAATCCATTTACTGGAAATTGTTATTAATTTCAATTCAAGCTAATTCATATAATAGCGATTTCTTTACCGAAATGCAACGTTAAGATCGATCACCCCTTGTTCGATTCACTGATTGCCAAGTGCGTCTCGCTCTCTGCCACCCCCCTCGACGAGCGATTCAACAAAAGACAATTCAATTAAATTAAATTAAGAATTCATAGAACTTCGTCAATTTACTCAGGTGCAAACATTTAGTCAAGCCGAATAAAACAGCAACAATCGGACAAAACTTGCGGGCAAATTCGTGGGGTTTTTTGTTGTTTTTCGGTTCTTATTGTTTTGTCCCCACAAACACCGCACGAGCTCCTTTCATCTTTTGTACGTGTTGTTGTTTTTCGCGTGAAATTTCTTTTAGAGTCTTCCGAAAAGTGCTCGATTTCAGGTAGGGGGGAGGGGAGGTCTATGTTTATGTTTACCCTTATAATTAGGCTTATTTGCATGTACGCAAATGGCGTAATCGTTCTCACCGCCGTTTTGTGTCTTGTTTCAGTTGGCCTCTCGTTGTCCCCGTCCGGCGTGCAAATGCCCGGCTCTGCCGCTGCGGCCGCCGCTGCTGCTGCTGCTGCCGTCGCCTATTTGGGTGGCGGCGGCGGTGGTACGGCGATGCCCCCCAACGGTAACAACAACAATGGCAACCCATCGCAGGCGCCCTCAGGAGGCGGCAACATGACCGGTGGCGGTGGCCCTCCCTCGCAGCAAACCCTCAACGCACTGGTCTCCCAACAGCGACTGCTGGAGTTGTCCCGCTTCGGCGGACTGCGCGGCTACGACATCGCCCAGCACATGCTCAGCCAACAGGGAGCCGTGTCCAAGCTATTGGGTGAGCAACAGCAATTCTATTACCATTCCAGATTAAGGGGGGGGGGGGCTATCAATCAAATTGTGGCAGGTTGTGCGTAATGGCGGCAAGTGCAAGTGCAATTGGCGGTGGCCGGCG
>JXPZ01021776.1:0-27242 GCA_001014575.1 Themira minor
ATAACATCAGCAAAACAAATCGATTGAGAACCGTATTGGATCTACTAACAGCCAAACACAATAATTAATGCGAAAACAAAACAGCAATCGCATTGCTTCAAACGGGGGGTGAATGCAAAAGTCAGCTGGAAGGGGCTTTCATAACTAAATAATTTAATTACGTGTACTGACTGTGCAAATACAAATGTGAGAATGCAGCAGTTACTGTTATTAGATAATGCTAGTGAGAACTCGCGCACTGCCCGCACCCGACCCTACCCCTGTTGCACGTTGTCCGATCGATTTGACTGTTTTGATTTGAATGTCGCACCACCTCGCTANTTTGCAATCGCTACACACACGTCGTTTGTTTATATAACTTAATTGTCTAATAATNATTGCAATCGCTACACACACGGCGTTTGTTTATATAACTTAATTGTCTAATAATATACATTAAAACGGTTATTGTTTTGATAATTTAAATTACGTTCGAAAAGCAAACAAACACATAAAGGGCATTTTGCATTTTTATCTATGAAATCATTAACACGTGCGCTTTTCTTTTGGGTTAACAAGCAGCACGCTCTCAAAATGTATCTTTCGCACTTTCAATGTATGTTTGGGTCAACAAAGAGAACGTTCTCAGATTTGTTATTCGCAAATTTACGTCATCTGGTTGAACTATCAAATTATTCACAGTTTGACAGATTTCGAATAATTAGCTACGTTCTTATATAATTATGGTTTTTCCTTGAACTCATACTTTAATATCGGACTTTTACTTTTGCAGTTTTCCTGCTCAACTCCGCATTGTCCCACGTTCCAGTTGAAGTTTGTTTTCCAAGCATAACCCGAGACGAAAATCAGCATTTAACGCTGCCAACTAAACTGGCCTTCCACTGAATAATTTTACGTCTGGTGGGTATTCAAACATGTATGCTTACCAAACCTAGCAACATCGCCGCCACCATCAGTCAAAACAGCGAAATGTTTGCGCTACTCAGCATTGGCCAAAGCAGAAGCACCAAGGTTAACCCTCCGCAATTCCCATTGGTAATCACAGTGACGACATCCAGAAGGAAACTAAAAAGACGTGCATAGAAATAAAACACGCTTCAATACGCCACGCCGCAACTCATAGCAACACCAGTCCAACGCATTTGTACAGCAGCAACACGATCGAGAAAAAGTGAGCAAAGCAAAAATCATTAATAGCAGAGACGTGGAATAGTGAAAACCAAGTAGAACGAAGAAGTCAAGGTTTGCCATAAGAAGTTATAGAAGAATGTCAAAGAGTGCCGCCGAGCAATTCCAAATCAAAAAGAAGCGAAAAGATAATATCGTCAACAAAAACAAAAACGAACAACACATCAACAGCAACAGCAGAGGCATTATCCGACAAACTTGCTGCAGTAAAAATCACCGCAAAACCGTTTTTAAGCACAGCTACAACGCCAAATTGAGAAGAACCATTCGGAGAACAGTTAGGGCAAAAACCAAAGGGGAAGGGCAAATCGGCATTGCAGAAGTCCGGCTACCAACGGGCTTCTTAAGGTCCAGGTCGGAGCGGAATTCGTGATCCACGGTCGACGAGGTGGAAGATGCCACTCTCTCAGGGTTGCAATGCGCGGGGTGCTCTGCCCAACAAACGAGTGAGTCTCAAGCCGATGCGGACGCAATGCAGTCGCGACGATTCGAAACGTTGCAAACTGAACGAGAACATTCTGCATTCCCATCAATGCCAGCATTTGCAGCAATTGCCACCGAAACAACAACAACAACAACATAGCCAGCCTCACATTCATCATAATTACCATCACCAAACACAGCAGTCACATCCATTCAAGACGCTCAATAGCCTCGCCTATCCAACTCATATCCCGTCGCACTGCCTCCTATACAAAAGCGGGGCACCATACGCATCCGCATCGCCTCCACCCCTGAAGGCCAAAGCCAGCGCCACAAACAGCTTACAACTATCGTTTTTAGTCGGTGAATCGTTCGCACGATGCGGTCGTCTTCCCGAGGCCTTCGATGTGTTCTCAATAATAGCCAACGAACATTTCGATGGCCTTGTCCCGCTGGACCGCCTCCACACGCTCGCGACCAGTCTCATCGATTACGTTCGGCAATTGAGTAGCTGCGGCCGCACGGAGGACGCCACCTCGATTGAAGCGGAGAACGACGGTGAGCGGAGCACGAATTTCGGACCTCCAGAGTCTTCAATTAAAGTACGCTATTCGTCATGGCAAAACAGCAATGCAAGCACACATCCAGCTATTGTAGCCGGATCCACCACCATACCCGATGCGTTATTGGAGGTAGATGGTTTAACAGATTTACATGCTCCTACACGTGAACTAGGCGGAATTTCCGGCAACCCCTTGAGGATCACAAGTCCCGCACTGCTGGAGAACTATGATCCGCTGATGTGTCCGTTGTGTCAGGACATTCTACGTTGTCCAGTGACAGCAAACTGTGGGCACACGTTTTGCCGTCAATGTTGCGAGACAATCACGATGTGTCACATCTGTCATATCAAATTCCCGCGTTTACATTTAGACGAATTCGTTCCTATCTACGATCAAGGCAGCGGCGTGGTCGCGGGGTCTCCCACAAGCCCATCGGACCCTCCAACCTCAGCGACATTCCTAGCGATAAACGACGCAATCACGACTGGATCAATGGCAATTCCATGGCTGGGCTTATTGTCATCGAACGCATCATCATCGTCATCCTCCATACCAATCACCACAACAACTGTGGCATCGACAACAGCCACGGCGACTACAACCATGGCATCGACCTCGCCACTAGAAGCGGCCACGGTGGGTTCCACGGGCGGCTCGTCATACAGTACGCTATCCAGCATTTCCACGGGTCGGTCCTCTATTCCAGTTACGGTTTCGGGAGGTGTTAGCTCCGCGAACAACATGAAGTTTATGCCGGACGTTTTGGTACGGCGTTTGGTGGAAAAGTGGTGGGGTCCCGACTTGCAGGCAAAGAAGATAAACGAGACCGCCGCCAGCTATATGCATTTGAATCTGTTTGATGACGCACTGAAATACTGCAATGCCAGCCTCGAGAAATGTGAGTACAATATACATACATACACATATGTCTTCCTTATTAAACATTTTTTGGATTGTTTTATGTGGTGTGTATGGGGTGGGGTTTGTTTAAAGCAGGGGTAGACGCAATTCATGCGCACAACTATTTCAACTACGGATGCCTACGTGATGAACTCTGCCTGATGTCATCTCGGCGGACGAGGAGAGCACATTCCATATTTAGGTCACACATACGCTAAAACTAAGGCAATAAGTGTAAAATGACTACGCATTGTCCCCTCAACTCCCCACCGACTTGTGTCGTCACTAGAATTCGATAATATTTGGCATACTTCAAAAACAGTTGAAGCGTCTGACAAAGTCAGTCCTGCCATTTTAGTTTGAGATTCTTATATCATCCGAAGTCCAAACCACATTGCACGTACAATACAGTTGAGTGGAATTTATCTATGATGTACGCATGAAAAGAATAACTTTGCTACAAACCGGTATTCACGTCTC
Source organism: Themira minor (assembly GCA_001014575.1). Taxonomy (NCBI): domain Eukaryota; kingdom Metazoa; phylum Arthropoda; class Insecta; order Diptera; family Sepsidae; genus Themira; species Themira minor. The sequence continues at coordinate 3,555 of JXPZ01021776.1, forward strand.
TTTGCTGGCTCGCAAAGAGACACTGATATGTGTTGAGTTCATCAACACTTGTTGAGTCAACAAAGACCCACATCACCATTAATTGTCAATTTTAGTCGAGAGTCTTAATTTTTTAGTCTTTGTTATGCTGATAACCAATGCACTGCCTGAAAAAGAGTGCGAGTGTAATTGATGAAGTCGTTACCAAAGAATACGCTCAACTTAACATTCCAATCATTGCAATTAACTTTCAATTATGCTAGACAGCTCATGAGCGTTTGATAGACAAATCACATCTGACAAATATTATGTCAGTGAACCATGAACTTAAAAAATATCTGGCTTTCTTAATGGTCTTATTATTCGATAGTAAAAGGTGGGTAGGGATTTGCGGCTTATCCGTTCTAGTTCTAGACGCCACCTTTAAGCAAACATCTGTCATCCTTAGGCTTTTGCTGTTGCTGCCTGCACTTTGTCTAAAGGTTTTTCATTCTTTGCCTAAAAATGTCAGAAATATTAAAAAGCTTCACTATAGATCACATCCGCTCGTTTAATCAGATATTTTCTAAGAACCATGATGAGAAGGCAATTTAATAGTGAAGAAAGAAAAGAAAATAGTTGACAAACGGTACAATGGAATATCGTGAGATTTATCTACTCAAGGCCACAGTAGTGCATTGAGAACGATTAATTCGCCATCCGGAATTGTTCACGGGTAACAACAAGCGCTGATTTCTGGAGGAAAATGTACCTATCATTCGGACAACTAATCAGTTTTGGGTGTCATCATAAAAGCTCACCTCTACGTAACTCTCCGAAAGTACAAAAAACCCCATAAATAAACAAAGTTCCGAATTTATGGCCGCATTTTATTTTATTTCGTACTATAAACATACGAACTCATACCATCAATCTCAATATTTGCCAAATAGAAAACTTAATAAACGAAATATTTTTTTTAACCTAATTATCAAAATTGCTGATTGCATAGTCAAATCAAGCTGCAAACACCATATGGTGGTACTGGGACCCGTTTACAACAACAATAAAACCAAACAAAAACAACTGAAAGCATTACGAGCGGTCTGGTCGATTGTTTGACACTCTCCTTTGTAAGCAATTCAAAGCATAGACCAGGCCGATGATGACACGTTTACTTGATAATTTTTAATTTCAAATTGTTTCGTTCGTTCGCATTTGTTTCACTTCTGTGCACTAAAACTCATAGAGTGCAAATTCTCAATGACATTGTTTTATAATCCACAAATACCACAAGTACGCATTCAAAATTCGAATTCACTACCCGTGTGTGCCCACTAACTTGCGTTTTTGTTCTTGGACATATAACGTCGTAGAGATTTTATATTTTATTTAACAAACAAATTTGGAATAATACCGGAAGGTGTACCTCCAGAAGGTTGATATGACAGGACGAAAATAACGTTTCTATACCATTCATCTCCACTCAGGGTCCTCTTGTCTGGGTTCGAGACCATGACGAAACATGCTACTCATGAATGACGATCAATTCGACTGCAAAAAATTGAACTCAAAAGTCATTCGGTCAAAGCTCATTAGTTCTGTCGGTGCCAGTAATTTAACCGTTATGATTGTAGTCCCATTATGATAATTAGGATCTTTAAGGCGTTTTCCAGTGTCTATAATAATTGCACTCTTAATACAATTGATGCCAATTTTTATTTCGTTACTTTTAATTTGGTTTTGTTCTTGCATATTTCGGCTCGCATACATTTTGAAAGAAGTTGAGATTTCTCTAAGAACGACCGAATGACAATTTCAAGAATGTGGCGTACGGCCATTTCAAATAATTCACATTACTCCCTACGACGCACCGAGAATTGTCAAAGCAACAAAGAATATCATAAGAAATGAATTAAATGCCTTACGAAACGTTCAAATATTTTGCATTCTTTAGAACACCAGATAGTACAATGCAAAAGAGGGAATTACTTTAATGTATACTCTCCAAGAGAGGTATATTCGTTTAGCCAGTACATTTGTAACGTACAGAGGGTGTCCCCACAAAGTATGCATATTCTATATTTAAATCAATATTATCGAATAATCGAAATTCGTATGAACTCTTCTGTTTTACATACGGTACTGTGGATTTGGTCGTTACCATACAACTCGATATATAACCAAATTGGGTATATACACTTTTCGGACTAAATGAACCAAATTTCCGACTAGGTGCCGTACATAGGTCCCTATGAAGAGTATCGAAAGGTCGGCAAGGCATATGGTAGCACTCTTACTTGTTAGTGTATGTTGTATGTTTCTTTTTTTTCGCACTTATACTTTTTTTGCTTGAATATTTGAAATGTCTATAGAATTTCTTTTCTCCCCTCTTGTGTCTCTAAAAATTTCGATTGTGAAGAAATTAAATTTCTCAAGAAAACTCAGAACAAATTCAACAGCATGTGTTCATTGTGGCTAGTCTATTTATTGGGCCTATTCCACGGGACGCCCTGTTTCTTCTGGGGGGGTGAGAACATGGCAAGACGAAGCAAGAGAGTGGCATGTTTCATATAAATTTAAATTACATATACATCTCCTAAGAGTTTTACGGTCTCTGTGAAGCAAACAGAGAACCATGAATTCCGCAGCACAACCGCAGACTCGTAGGCAATTATTTTTCATGGGCCACGCTGCCCCCAATTCACCTAGCTGCGTTCATTTTAATGCGTATTTTCCCTTAACGTTCGCATAAATATTCCTTTCAGTGTGTCAGCGTGTAAATTGCTCACACATATAGGGGTTGTCCATTCCTTTATATAGCACAAACGCACTAAAGAAACGTATAAAAACGGAATACAATTTAGAATGTATGGTAATTTATTATTTTTAGAACGTAGCCTAGCTAGTAACGTTCAATAAAACAGTATACTTACTTTTCAAAGGAGGAGCTGTCGATTTTAGTGCGTTGAGGTTATGTTCATTGACCCATCCACCATTGACCCACCCACAGAATTCGCCTCTCCACCACGTCTGGCTGACTTTGGAATTTTATCATACGCATAACGAAAAGTATGGTGGCCAAGTCGTGGCGATGTCGCAACTTTGTGAATAACGCCAACGGCATGGCGGTTAAGTAATTTGCGGGTAGCAGCTGCCCACGCCATACTAAGGCCGCTCAGACACCACAATGAATGCAATTCAAAACGACTCAAATTGCATATTTGCAGTGTTCTAGTTGTTCACTTGTTCATTGGCAGCAGCCGCTTCAATCCGCCTTAATCTATGCCTGCTCTAACGGGATTACGTACTCGAAAAGTTATATAATGAGCCTGAGATGGACCTGCTAGCAATGCGGGATAGCCGAAAAGCGCGAGAGAGAAAGGTCTGTAAACGGCAGCTGGAATTGCAAAAGTCAGCCACCAAGCAAGCAAGCTAGCAACAAGCCGATCTAGCATTTTGCTACTCGAAAATGTTGCAACAATCGTCTCTACAGCCACAGCGCGAGTGTTGTAAATATAGCTGCAACAAGTTGCATATATCGTTTGTTGTTGTCCTAATTTTTTGTATTGCACACAACAAACAACGTCGAACGGCAAAGCAAGCCGCTGCGTCGTCAACATCAGTGTCGTAATATTAGCGAACTCAGCCTTTGCCAGCTGCTTACTTATGAAATTTAGACAAACGAAGAAACAGATGAGATAAAATGAAATTAGGTTGGACAACTGCAAGACCTAAAAATGCTTATGAAAATTCGATTTTTCTTCTCTGTCCCGTATCATATCGGTGAAGTTGTTGGTTTAACTATATCTATAGAAAATGGGCTTGGGGTTTCTGGTACCTCACAAAACAAAACCGATATAAGAAAGTTTGCCATAGTTGGTTTAAACTGCAAATAATTTAGTTCTATTAGGACATTTTTTCCAATTATTGAACAGATGTGTAAATGGACCGATGCTAAAATGCTAAAATTTGTAGTTGTTGTTGTTTGCATACGAAGTGAAACAAACAGATTATTACTAGTTAGTAAAATTTGCATGTCTTTCTGTTCCCTACTGTTCCCCAACACAACCTTTTATCATGATTAGTGACGGTCTGAAGCTGCTATTGTCTTGTCAAATTAGTTAACTAGAATTACCTTTCTAGAATGTATTTTACAAATGGAAGCGATTACATAATGATCAATGTTGCTTGAAAACTAAATTGCCAACATGAGTAGCATAATATTCCTATATTCAGCTTCCGTTTTATACTTTCACACTTCTACCGATATTCGAATTATCGCTAGCTTTTCTTGTATCGGTCGGTTTGGAAGGAAATCGTGGTGACTACCTTAGGCTGTAACAAACGATAGCTAAGAATTAATGTTTCCTCTTGTTTTAAAATTAAAAACGGGTAAATGACCCCAAACGTATCTGCTTGCACGAACAAACATGAAAAGTAACTACAAGTCCCATCTAGCACTAATTATCAGTTTCTCTCTTTCCCGTTCTTACTGCCTCCCGTTGTTTACCTCATGGGAATGCACTCGACACGTACATTCAAACAAACATTTCTATATACAGAGAGCATTTTCACTGATTAAGTAATCAGTCAGTCCTATCGCTTCGTTCATTTAACCCTTACACAATTCACGGCTATTAAGCGTTACTTTACACCAAGAACATGCACAACAACAAACAAACTTGCTTCGTCGTTTTATTGGCGAATTGATATGCAATACGATTGCCAGACCTCAGTCACTTCATTGAGTAATCCGTAACATTACACAAATCGCAATTTCATTACTTCATTTTGCGAAATACAATTTTACTTGCCCGCATGGGGCACGCCAGACCCGAAACACCGAAACAAAATTGGGAAATGCAGGGAAAGAAACGATTTGGTAACCTGTTCGAGCAGCAGGGTGCGGGCCGTGAATCTGACTGATGTCTTTAGTATTGTTATGACGCTTTTTCGTGTGTTTTCTGTGAAGTGGTTGGTGTTTGCGTTACAGCCAGTCAGTCACTTATGTAAGAGACTCACTTACGTGCTCTCAGCGGCATTGCAATAGTAGGTTGTGGTACACAAAGAGAGAGAGAGACTATGACAAAAAAAAAGAGAGAGAGAGTGAACATTTAAGAGATAGTCATAGTAGTCATAATTTGACTTTGACACACTTTTTTTTCCTTAAGACCCGAATACAGCTAATATGGGTTGAGACATAAATGAACATGTGCCAGTGTAAACAAAAAAGGAATTTGTACATTTTGACTGAAATGGACACACTTATAAGAGATATTATATTCCTCTATTTTGAATTTTTATTCCATTTAAGCTGTATACAGGTCTTAAAGGCCTTGAATAAAACCAAAAGATTTATGAACATGGTTGGTTCAAGAAGATAGCAAGGGGTAAAACCCCAAAAAATAAGAGAAAATAAATCCACAGAAGAGAGTCATTGTCTTTATATTTCATTGAATTTGTTGTTCTTCTTTCATTTTTGGTATTTTTACACTGTGTCCGCTCGCAGATGGACCGACAACCGGTTTATATTGTATTTCGGTCATCACGGACATATTTTGCGTTTCTCTCATTACGTTAACCCCGATGGCGTTATGTTATGCTCTGTTATGTTATACTAGCTTCTGTTACATAAACGATGCCACTCAAAAAATTTTGCGAAGAGACCCTTGAATTACATGTTGTGTTTTTAATTCACATTTTACCACACATATTAAGTAAGAAATAAATTTTGATTGTATGATGTAGGGTCAAAAGAAGACGGAAATGACTAATCCAAAATTATGACGATACAAGACAGTCACTGTGTCGAAATATAGCACTAGATCTTCAACATTGCGGCCAAAATATTGGGCTTAAAACAAATTACGGTAGTATGACCAACAACAACAATGTGCTAGGTCAATTAGCACTGAAATTAGCATAAATACGATTTGCAAAAGCAAATGTTCTTCGCTCAATTACAGTTACATTTACAGTAATGTTGTTACTATTTATGTTGTTAGCATGACCACAAAATTTAATATAAAGTTATAAATTTCGGTGATCTTATAAATTTGTGTATTCTGATTCTATTGTTCGTGTTTAACGTGGATTGTGAATAAGGAGGATTAAGAGAGTTGAGACTTGCAGCGTCAGTAAATATGTCAAGGTTGCACGGTGCTTTGTAATAAACTCGCGGCACGGCACTGACCGCAGTTTCAACGGTTCGCCTTACAGAGAGTACAGCTTACAAAACAGGACAGCCGCATTCCCGTTTCAGGTGTTGTTGTCCACGTCCCAGTGTTTTATATATAGAAAAACCAATGGATAATATATTCAAAGTAATTTATGGAAACGAAAATTTTTTTTACGTAATGTTGGCTGCTGTTGCGTTAACACCGTCATTGTTATTGTTATTTCTGCTGGTGCTATTGCTGTTTGTTGGCTGGTTGGGTGGTTGGCGGNCCGTCATTGTTATTGTTATTTCTGCTGGTGCTGTTTGTTGGCTGGTTGGGTGGTTGGCGGTGTTGCGGCTCGTTTTAGCTTGTTGTTGTTTGACCTTCATTTCTCGTGTATGCATGCATGCGTCTCTGTGGTCGTGTGTTGGAATGGCATAGCCTGAAGCATGAAAGCCCGCGATTTTGGTATTGCTCTATACGTTTTCGTATTTCTTATATACAGACTTATTAGCTCAGTAAATAATCATCGAAACGAATAGAAAAGTTAACGGCAAAAATACAAATTTATGTAGTACACCACTTCAACAGCAAATAACAAAAGTAACGAACAATTAGCGGGTTTTCTATACCTGTGATACAGAACATAGTGACACATAGGAAATTGACAGGCCGTTTTATATTACCTATTTACGTGAAATGCCCACCTTAAATTCTAATTCAATACGCTTCAGAATTGGCCAGCGTCAGTCGCAAACAATAAAAATAAAGTCCCAAAAGATAAAGCACATTGTTGTGCGCTAAGATGCTTTTGATAAATTTGTATTTGTTTCATTGGGCAAACAATGCAATTGGTGATGTTGGTTTGCCAGTAAAGACAGCCTGCACACTCACACTCAGCCATAAAAATCCACAAAGAGAAAAATCGCCACAATCACTAGAGCACAAAGATACTCAGACACGGTCGCATAGAGAAATGAACAAACCAACAACAGCAACAGCTCAGACAATAACATTTATTATTTGTACTGATCAGTACAGTATTTCCCAAACAATGTGTGCACCTTAGTCTTCTGAAATACGACCGTTCCACACTGTGTCTTCACCTTGGGAGACACTGGTTATATGGTTTCAAGGACAAATTTGTGCTGCACAATGACCCTCAATAACACGGTGTCTTTGTGTATTTTCTTTGTACGGTTTTGCTTAGAAGTACACAAAACGCAAAACTCACAACTTTCAAATAGAAAACAGCGGTTGCTCATGGGTAATATTTTGTGTGCCAGAAATTGCCATATTTTGACAAGTTGGATAAGTTTAACTGCAAGTAAATCGTATAAATTTGCGCAGTGCGAAAATCATATGGAATTTTGTCAATGGGTATATATGTATATCAAGAAACAATTCATTTTACGATCATAGATAGGCTCATGTGTGTGTGACCAAGTGAGTAATACGTATAATTCCGAGGTTAAACATTTCACCTTGACCTTACTTTAATTAATCTTGTTTGCTTTATTTGTGCCAAATTCATTTACTTTCCCTTGTTTTGCTGTGCCGTGTTTGCATATAAAACTGGTTGAATTGATTAACAGTTAAGAATAGGTACGTCGCAAAAGGTGATTGTTTTCAAAATGTGGTGAATTTCTAACGTCATATTACCTGGCCCCTTCCCCACCAGCACAATGATTGTTATATTTTTATCACCACGCCAAAAATAATAACAAAACAATCAACGAAACAAAATGCAACAACAATCGCAAAAAAGTGGTGGTAAAACGAAACGAAAACAAATATATGTACCTAGTGCCATAGGTATGACTAATGATTTGGCAGACATATTCTATTTTTGTGAGAATGGAAGTTATCGTTACCGCTGGACCCATATAACCCCTTCTCAATGAGCTTTTTCAATGATCTATGACTTGAACTAGTTTTAAAACAAAAGCCATCTGATGGCCGTATGTCAATTCCTAATATATATTAATTAAATGGATGAGTGTGACAAATGAATATACCCCCTATGGAATGTGCAATCAGTGAGACGATTATCAATAACGTATGACCGATATTTTGATACTATTTTATTGGAAGTGTTTTTGAAATAGAATTGAGAAAGTAGTGTAAAAAACTTAACGTTGGCACATCATTTTCGTATTATTTAAGTGGCCTCAATTTTTTGTGAACGAAGTAAAAAAATGGAATTTGTATGGTTGAACACAATGAAAAAAAACCATCAGGCTATCGGAATGTTTGTTTGCAGAAAGTAACTGATCGGACTGTTGTTAACAGAACAGAAACTCAATTAGTAATAATTGTCGAAGCCTAATTAGTACTTCGGTCGATTTTGTGTAATTACAATTATTTGAAAGCGACACTTATGAAAGTCGTAAAAGCGCTGCATTTCTTGCATTATAATTGCGGTGGGTTGTTTTGTTGTCATTCTACTTTTATGTTTTTCCATTTGCCTGAAGTTGTTAAACAGCTTTCTGAGACGAATTCGGCACAACCATCAGTGATTTGTTGTGAAGCTTTTTTGCATTCAGCTAATTGAGCGTATAGTGCTATACAGTGAGTGTTAGCTTGCTAGTGCGTTTGTCGTTGCCCACCATTTGGTCGCTCTGTTGGTTTAGCTGTCGCCTATCAGGCCATTCACCTTCTTAGCGTCAAATTGTTCTATGTGCTTATATGAGACAATCAAAACAGAAAGTAGAAGCACACTCATACTCAGTTGCACAAACAATTAAAACAATATATTATGAAAATACATATGTGTTATCGCTGGTCTGGTCGATTCTCTGACTCTCTGCAATGATTTTGTTTTTAAATCATAACATATTGTTAAGTTTTGACAATTAAAAATGAAGATCCTTATAGAATTCGAACGCTCGCGGTCTATTGGACTGATATACGCATCTGCAAGAGATGAATCGATCTGACTCAATAAATTTCTGTGCTACAACAAATTTCTAATTAAAGTGGGATCAAAGCGACTCTGTCGCACCACGCCTTTGCAAAACGTGAAACGTTTCTAAAATTGAACTAACAAGCCAGTAGAGTACACTATATGGCAAGGTGGATTTAAAAAAGCACAATCATAGCGGGCGATGACGACATGTTCATCACGTATGTATGTGTATATTTCATGTCCGTGTCTGTGTGCTATTTTCTTGCAATAACACTGCAACGGAATATCTCTTTACAGTCTTTTATATTCTAGTAAAAAGCACTTAATTACAAATTTTTCAGGGATCCGCATGCAAGTGTCGTTTTTTAACTGTTTCGCATTTTGATTTATGGGTGTAACATTTTTGGTTTTTCGTGTGTTCGATTTTGTTGTGTTTTTCAATGCTTTATAGGCCGCAACCATCAAAATGCTGCGATTCGACTTTTTATGTTTCAATTTAGAGGAAATTCTTGTTGGCCGCGTATGATTTATGATGTAATACATCGTGTGCAAAGCGTGACAACTTGCTATATCCATAACATGCCCACTGGCCTGGTGTGTAATCTAAGATATCTGGTTTCGCTCACATTATGATGCCGCCACTTGAAGCAATAGGAATTTCGAAGTCGGCACGGAGAAGCCTTGATGATTGTGTGAAGAATTGGAGGGGAAAGAAAAAGTCAGTTCTAATTATTCGTAGCTCTTGTTGAGTTTTCGACATGTTCAATTTACGGCCTACCACATGTGAAGTTTGCGTAAAGAAGAAGAATGCCACGTAAAGAAGAGATTATATTCAGAAGTTTCCTTTCCTCACTTTTTCTTTCATTGAATGACTAAACATTCATGGAATTCAGTACTTGGGATGAAGAAAAGCAAAGTCCGAAAATTAAGCACTTGCAAAATGAAAAGAATATGTATCCGTTATGTGGCCATTGTGCCCTGCCATATTGCGCGCAACGAAGGTCTGTTAATTTGCTTTATGATACATTTTAAATGTGTGTATTTGCGATTGGCGCAACAATAACAAATGGCCAATTTGTAAGTAATATCTCTTTGTCTTGCGTCTTGTTATTGGGGTGTCTGATTGTCAACAAGGCGACGTCATGACACGAAGCTCATTGGTACAAAGAACAATGTTCGTCGGCGTCGGTAAAAACAAAGTGTGTGGGGAGAGGCTAAATATCATAAAAAAATTCGTTTATGCCAGTGGCAGTCACTGTGAAGCGGACCCATCGAACGAAGATCTGTAATCATCGGACACACATATTTATAAGTGTATAATTACAATTATAGACGGGAGAAATTTACCGGCCCATCGCATCAAAATAGCCCCAAGGCAGCTGCCGCAATCACAAGCATTGTTACAATGAATATTTTTAAACCGGTGGTCAATTGATTATGAAACATTCCGTCCCAGCGGACAATGCAACCTAAACCCGACTAACGCTGTCGCAGTCTCATACGAACCGTAAGAACCCAACAGACATATTATATAATACATCGTGCACACGTAAACTATCGCAAAACCTCGAAGATCGCAACAATAAACAGTGTATATTAACAACAAAAGAAAACAAAGGTATTATCTTCGGCCTGGTCGATGCTTTGAAACACTTCATTGAAATGAAAATTTTTGTATGCTCTATGAAATGCCATGTCGATTGGGCTTGTGTTGCTTTGGAATATATGATTGTGAGATAATGAGGAACAAACCGAGCAAGTTCAAGATGTACAGCAAGCGCTTAGTTGAAGAAGAAGAAAGAATTATACTTTAATACAATTTCAATACAATTTCTAGTGGTTAAGTATTGATGAAACTAAGAAAGGGTAGTGAAGTAGATGTTATATTTTGAGACTTTATGTGTGTATATGTAACAAACGTAGCAAGCAGCAGAAGTGAGAAGTGGTTTCAGCCCCTATTTGCACAGGTCCTTCAGGGTCATTGCTTTTCAGACCAAATCAGCTGCGCTTGGTCTACACAGTTTGTAATAATTTATGAATCATGACCAATGCCATTAGTCATAATTTCTTTACACTTTTGGCGCAAAGCCCTTCAGATAACCATGAAAACCATGTTGGAATATACTATTCAATGGGGTNAAACCATGATATTAAGAAGTTTAAGAACAACAAGAAAACAAGTTTTTATCGGCTCGACCGATGCCCTGACACCCTACATACTAAACATATGGCACGTTGGAATATACTATTCAATGGGGTGTGGGTANTAACCATGAAAACCATGTTGGAATATACTATTCAATGGGGTGTGGGTAAGCGAACTGCGAAGACTGCTTTACAAGTGGAATGGCAAAGTTAATGTAACCCGTCTATTAACGGGATACAAATATAGGAAAATGTGCGTGTACAGCTGCCATATTTGCAATGATATTCGAATGAGACCATTTATTTTATGGGCCTAACTGTCTGACTGTCGGACTACGTGATCATTGTCACCGCAACGGTATGCGTTCAGTGAAACGACAGACCGAGGTAATGAGAGTGAGAGAGTGTCAGAAAGAGACAATCGATCAAGCAATCCGCGTATATTTATAATTTGACATCTGTATGGGGCCCGCAGTCAATCAACCAGTCCGTCTGCAACAACTATGACAATAAGAACGAACGCCAGGGTCGCCATCAGATTCTCAGAAACAAACATCAACAGAGACAATAATCGAGCAAACTTACTTACGACTTATTTTTTGTTGTTCTTATAAAATTGCAATCTCAATGTCGTATCTAACATTTGGAAGTGCGAACTACCGTGTTTGCATGCATATAACACATACGGATGACCATACACAGTACAAACAGTAGAAACAGTGGCTCACAGGTTGAGTTTCAAACGAATATTTAAATGATCATAACGAGTAAACTATTGACAAAATTAAAAAATTCTTGTTTTTAAGATACTTGAACTCAGACGGATTACACTGACAGCAACTGTATGTATGCAGGCCAATGCGGTGTTCCGATAAAGTCTCCGCCGATTGAGCATCGACATCAATAATGTCATTGCATTGTACGTTATTACGTGATGTCTGTCCTTGTGTCTGTGTGTTTGTGCTGTGTATGGAGAGTTGCATTACATTGGAAGGCCATATTCATTTACAATTTTATGCAAATTGTTATTCAATTTAATTTTCATACAAGTTGAAACAAATTATTTTGGAATTTTAAAAATTCCAATAGATATATGTGCCAACTGAAGTATTCGAATCTCATTTTATTCTACCAAGTATTGGATTGGATCTAATATCTTAATTTGTGGGTGATTAGTGGTCAAACGATAGCAATTGGATGATACTCACGTAATCCACGTTTAAAAACAAATTTTCCTAGTTACGAACAAATCAACGATCGCCGTTGCGTTTAAATTGTCTCATGTAAAGATATGTTGATATGCGTCAACGAACGCATATTTTGAGTTCAACCAGGGTGGATGGGAAATAAAACGCTGCGATGCGACATAGGGCGATGCATTTGTTTATTAATTATTTATGGTTGGTTCCATCCCTCAAAACCAGTCCGATCACTTCGCGCTCGTTGGATAACAACTGACATGTTAAATTAAGTATGACGCCATGGCAAGCGATTGCGAGACCCATTACAAGCAAACACACAACTCACTTGCGATTCGGGCGAGCACAAACCAGGCAAATAAATAAGTGCCTTGCAAAACGAGCCATTTAACATCGATGTAATCGACTTTGAAAAGTCAGATTGGCATCATGTAATTAGCTGATAACGAAGGTTCATTCGTCTCTGATGTAGATGCCGTCGGATGGTACAGCCAAGTGGGTGTAATAGAGATCAGAAGAAATAATTCGACTTTGTAACCCAAAGCCTGAAGCACAACATAATTTAAATAACGTTAAATTGTTGTTCTTGCAATTGCTCAGTTCTACGTGAATCTGAATTGGTTTTGCTTCAAATTTTTTGGATATTGCGTAGGTAGGGAAGATCATTTCTTGGCAACGCTTCAAAATATCGCGTGTCCTCTCTGAATCTTTAGTGGAGGAACGAAACAGAAATCGGTCTCTTGCCACATGGCATTTGGTGTACTTGTACGACTTTTCATGTTTTATCAGTCATATTCCCCGCTAATAAATTACATAATTTGTATTGCTGAAATGCAAGACAAATTCTGTCTAAGTAGAACTACTTGACAATTAATTCGACAAACACAAACAATTACACGTATGTCCATTTTCAGCTCCTACAAATTTCAAGAGCCTTCTGTTGCGCTCCGAGGTCCTCAGGAAGTTGAATCATTACCAGAGCTCATTAGCGGATGTGGAAAACGCACTGAAAACACGCAACACCTCGGCCAAGGTAACGTTGAATGCAATTGATTTCGATCGTTGTATTGTTCATATCGAAATCGCCATTTCAGGCACACTATTTGCGTGCTCTGGCGTTAAGTGAGTTGGGTCGTTTTGATGAAGCCCTCTATGACAATTGCCTGGCGATAAGCCTAGACAAGTCCAACAATCTCACCACTTCGGAATTGTTTCAACATGATCTCACAAAGGTATGAGTGCGGATCGCGACTTCCAAGAGGAAGCATCTAAATTGTTTGCTTGTTTTTGTTGTGCTTTCCACAGAATTTGCAGAAATTGCTGGCGAACTCGTCGAAATCCAAAGCCTTTGCGGGCGCTCATAGAACTTTTGTCTCTAAGACACCGTACAGCTTTCAGCCGGAGCCAAGATGGCGTCGCAAGCAGATCAGCCTGCTGAGCAACGCCAATAGCAATCATTACAGCTCGTCGACGTTCGATGAGATCGCTGCTGCCGACGCGGCCGAAGCAGAGCTTTTCGTACCGTATGTGGGGAAACAGTGCGACATTGGCGACGACGAGGCGGTGATATTGGGGGACAGCATCGTCGGTATGGAGATGCAGCAAAGCGAACAGGTCGCCTACATGACGGACATTGTCGGCAAGGTCTATGACATGCCGTTGAAACGACAAACCTCGCGCAAACATTTCCGCCGGAAATGGTTGGCAAAAACTAACGATACTGACCTTATGATGCTGGATGACAGAACAACTTTGGGCGAAGTGCGATGCAGTGCACAGTTTTGCAATATCTTAGAACGTAGCCAGCAGGAACTTCACAGGCTGAAAAGTGAGTATCCGTTTCCGTTTGTTAGTGTGTTGTGTGCACGGTCCTAATTGTACTGTCGCGGTTTGTGCTTGTAGAGTTGGAGGCATCTGGCGAAAGTTCCGAAAAGCAACTCGTTCAAGTGACCTCGAACCTCATTGATGCCAGCGATTTTGATTGTGTGCTCTGCTGCCGGACTTTTTGGAAGCCTGTGGTGACGCCGTGCGGCCATACCTACTGCCTGGTGTGTCTCGATCGTTGCATGGACTACACGGCTTCGTGTCCGCTGTGCATGTCGCCGCTGGTGGAGCCGAATGTGGCCGGTTCAATAAGGCAGGGTTCCATGTCGCCGGTCCCCTTTGTGCTGGCCAAACGGCCAGTAACCAAGTTCCTGGAGGCGGCCATGAAGCGATTCATTCCAGACAGCTACGAGAAGCGGTTCCGCCAGGAGATTGATATGGAACCATCGGTGCCGGTCTTCATTTGCACTACCGCGTTTCCTTATGTTCCGTGCCCACTCTTCGTGTACGAGCCCCGCTACCGGCTGATGGTTCGCCGGGCGGTTGAGTCCGGCGACAAACAGTTTGGCATTGTACAACCGCACAATGGCAAGTCGCGCTACTTCGACGTCGGTACGATCCTCGATATACGCGATTGTGTGCTACTCGGCGATGGCTGCTCAATTCTGAGTACAGTCGGATGCAAACGCTTCAAAATTTTAGCACGCAACGAGAAGGACGGTTACGAAACGGCCAAGGTTGAGTACATCTACGATGAAACGATTGCCGATGAAAGCGTGCCGTACGTAAGCAACATGCATGCCGCTGTGCTGGCGAAGGCGATCGACTGGTTCAACAGTCTGCGCACGGAACTGAAACAGGAAATCCTGCAGTCCTTCGGTGAGATGCCACCTGTCGAAGATAACTGGGAGACGATCCCGGACGGGCCCGCTTGGGCCTGGTGGATAATTGCTCTGCTACCGCTTAGCCAGCAGCTTAAGGTGACCATTGAATTGCAGTTTCACTTTTGAATTGCAACTGAACTAACTTTGTTATCTCGTAGGTTGACATATTGGCGACGACATCGCTGGAAAAACGGTTAAGAGCCATCGAGAAAACTCTCGACTACATGACGTTTAGGCGGACCCAACAGGAGTGCAGCGTTGTGGTCGTCCAGCAGCAACAGCACCAACACCAGCAACATCAACAGCAGCAGCAACAACAGCTGCAACAACAGCACCAATGCGACAATGCAGAACTGACCCAAACGGACGAATGTTGTTTGCACACCACCAGCGATGCGATCACCGGTGACGGGCCCCACACCAATCACACAAGCAGCGATCACTCACAGCACCTTTTACTCTAGAGTGAACAGACGCATCGCAACCGATAGACATAGAGAGAGAGAGAGAGAGAGAGAAACAGAGAAATTAAGGAGAATAGGGTTTTTACATATTTATTGATGCTCCGTATATTACGATTGGAGTCTGTGTTAGGAACTCGAGAGAATACCACTAATTGTTTACTATTTACTTGTCTTAGAATTTTCCTCTTTATTATTACTACAAAACTACTATTATTATAATAATACCATCAAACGTACGATTATTTTTTTATAATATACTTATTTTAAACAAACAAAAAACAACACACAAACACGATGACAAACATCATAAATATCAAAATCAATCAATCGCTAAGTAAATGAGTAAGGACATTTTTTTATGTTTTTTATTACTCCATAGTATGTATAATTCATATTCAATTTGTACATTTTTCTAAATTGTTGTTCTTGTTTTGAGAAAGTGTATTGCAATTGCATCAGTATACTGATTTCGCCGAGAATTTAATATGTAATTTGACCTTGTATACATGTATACTGTATTGCGGATTGCATTATGTAAAGTGTGTATATAGACATATATTATATATATACTTGTATACAAACCAACAAACAAATCTAAACACGTTGATTAATTATTAATCCATAAATAATAATAATAATATTATTACATTTATCAAATGAAAACCATTTACAACAACAACAAAACATAAACATAATTCAAATAGTATACTATAAATGTCTATAATTGAATGTCAAAATGTTATCTAGGGGCCAAATGCAAACTCAATACAAAAAGAAACAAAACAAAAACTGAAACGAAAACAAAACTAAAATACTACCAAATAATTTAATATTAACGGTATTAATTCTAATATAAATTAGGACTTCAAAAACAAACACACAAAACGTAACAACAAATCGAAATTACAAAACACACGTGCAACTTTTAAAACTAAAATAACAGTGAATTAAACGTTTCATGTTTTTGAACACTATCAGAGTGGATTTCGCCCGTCCAACAAGAATTTACACGTCAATGTAGTATCATCGGCCAGGCCGATGCTTTGGTACCCTCCATTGTAGTCTCAAAAATGGTTCCCTTATCGACATTATTGAAGGGGCAAACGATTTATGGTGAGTAAGATCAAATTTTTCTTGAAGATACTTCATCGGTCCAAACATATGTGCTAATATTCTAATTTCATTTAAATAGGTCCTCGTCGTCTAAAATTCAGAATATCCGTATATATTCCTTGAAAGGCCTCCAAAGTAAATATACCTCCTATGGAGGAATATGGGAAGTATAAACTATATGGTCGATTCGACAAGTCGCGTGATTTTCTCTGATTTTGTTCGACATTGAAACTGGAAACACCGACCCTACCCACACACAATAGGCACACATTTGCAGACGCACACATAACCATATTTTGAAGGTGTTGACCACAAAAATTCACTTTGAATCTATATTACACTCAAATTGGCGAATTGTGAAATATATAACCCACAACTAACTGTTGTGTGAAGCTGGGTGTTTAGTTATTAGTATTCTTGATGTTAGGTGTGAATGACGTAGATTTTCCATTTATATATGTACAGTTGAAAAAATTCAACTTCCTTAAAAAATCTGTGAATAACTTTGCTAAGAGCCAAATTTTGTGACTTGCAAATTTTTCGTTGAGTTGAGGGGACATGAAACTGATGCAATAATTTGGTGCGCTTTGTCCATATACTCACTGTTGTTCAGCTCTTGTTCAGTGTATGTGTAAGTGGTACACACAATTGTGAACCTCGCTTCATCGAAGCACAATATGTCGTTTCAATTTTCCACATACGGAAAACACACACAATATTTCAAAACATTCCGACTCATCGATTAACAAAGCCAAGTGTCATTAAGTTACAAAGCTGTAAAGAAAATCTCCTCCAAAGTAAAGCCACCGGACACCAGAATTTACTGATGTTTCCGATTTTAATATCGGGCACTCTCCAAGGTGTTTCTTTCAAATTTTCAGGCCAATGCTTTCTAAAGGTATTATGGGCACGAATATCAGCCGTAGAGTGGCTGATAAGTTTTTTTACTAATTCAAGGTTTCCGCAACAGCCACACGAAGTACAGAAATATTACCAAACAATTGTTCAATAGTATATCCAATGAAGACTTAAAATCTAGCACTAGAATAAAGAAGTTCAGTTGGTATTCGTGCACGTGTGTGAGTGTTCATGTGTCATGTTAACCAAAAGCCACTTAAAACAATTGTATAAAAATGTGTAATATAATACTGATATAATTTAATAGACAGAGTTGTATGTGCAAATATTGTCGTAATTATATGTTCTAGCATAGCATGATTATTCGATTGAATGAACCAAAACAAAACACCATTAACTCAAAATCGAGATAAAAACACAAGTATAGTCAACATCGGTGTGGCCCGATGCTTTGGTGCCCTCCATAGAAATAGATTTGTAATTTCGGGGCGGCGAACAAGTTTTTATTCATTTAGTTCTAAACCCGTAAGAATATTGACAATAATGAGAAATTCTGAAGCAAATCAATTTTTCATTGGGACACGTGAATGTGAGTGAGCCACCGAATATACACCGCTGTGGAGGGTACAACCACTACGCAACAATGTATATAAAACACAAAAGGGAATTGCTAAATTTGAAATTAATCAATGAACGATACCTTCGTTTACATTATAACAAAATGAAACCAAATTTTAGAATATAAAAACAAACAAAAAGTAATTTTTTCATCTTCTGCTGGAAATGTATGACAATCTGCATCCTTTTCATTAATTTTTTGTAAATGAGTACGAATGAAGTAAGTCCACTCAAATAAGTAACCAACAGACACATGAATCTAGGAACTTCTTAGTATTTTCGCTTTTCCTATTTCCCCATTTTTTTAAGAAGATGCTGCTAATACAAAACAAATGAAAAATTCCTTTCACATTGGAATTCCAGTTTTTTATTTGAACTGTTTTTATATCATGAACTCTCAAACTGAAAAGGATTTGATGAAACACACTTATTTAGTAATTACAACAAGTGCGTGTGTGTATGTAATAAGACAACAGTGCAAATGTATATAGTCTACAAAACAAAATAGTAAGAATTTAATATTTTTTTAACTTTTTAAATAGTACAAACAATAACATAATTTTTCCGACGAATATAAACTTTTATTCTTCTTTCTAAATTATGTGTAATTTATTTTACTATTTATATATTCAAATCTCTTCATAATACATTATTCAACGTTAACTCTACATTTTATACATGCCGCCTATTGCTTTGTTATCTTCTGTGAAAACATGAGCGAAATCACTGTTATTTACGCAATTTATTTATTTACATTTTACATGTGTATACTTTTGACCTGAGCGAATCTGCCGTGCCACAGAACAGACTGCAAAGAGTGGCGATTGTATGAATCCATTTCGTTATTTCATCATTTGTGTTTGTACCTGTGTGTGTGTGTGTCACGGTAAAACACATGAAAGAAATCCTTTTCGTTCAGAAATCCAAATCAGTACTTTTGGCTAAACATTTCCTTGGCAACCTTAGTAAGCATTTCCATGAGTTTTTATTTGATTCGCGTGTTTTAAAAATATCGAAATCTCGTTGGATTTTTTTTAGGTATTTGCTATNATCCCTCTCTTCCACCATTTTAAGCTTTATATGAAATATATTTTTTAAAATTCAATGAGCTTAAGGAAATCGAACATCTCGTTGGATTTTTTTTAGGTATTTGCTATCGATTTCATCGTATATATAAGCAAATGCATTGATTATGTGTTTAATGAAATTTATTTATACTTTACTTACTTTTCCTTTGACCATTCAAATCGCCGCATACATACAGTTTTTTAAAGTCTCTAATTTTATTAAATAAAATACTTTCAAAAAGTACATTTTCAATTTGTTTTTTATTGTACATGGCAGATATATCTTACGCCATGGCACAACACTTTCGTCAAATAAGTCGAATGGCGANGCCATGTAACAACACTTTCGTCAAATAAGTCGAATGGCGANTCGATTTCATCGTATATATAAGCAAATGCATTGATTATGTGTTTAATGAAATTTATTTATACTTTACTTACTTTTCCTTTGACCATTCAAATCGCCGCATACATACAGTTTTTTAAAGTCTCTAATTTTATTAAATAAAATACTTTCAAAAAGTACATTTTCAATTTGTTTTTTATTGTACATGGCAGATATATCTTACATGGCACAACACTTTCGTCAAATAAGTCGAATGGCGACTAGTTTCAGAATGCTCCATTTTTTAAACAACTTAAGTCGAATTAAAGTTTATGAAAACGAGGATTTGGAAAATTAACTTATACGAGAAAGTATGAAAAAATGCAATATTATTATATTGATACCGAATCAATTTGAACCCTGATGAATAGTATTTTCAGTTTCAAGACAGTTTCAAAAGAACTAAACAATTCGCACTTTTTTAAAGCAATTCCTGTAGTTTCATCTGTTAAACGTATATCCTACTAGAACGCCCTTAATTGTAGGCCGTGTGCTGTTATTATTCGTCTTCTTGCAGTTTCCGTGGTCATAGCTGTTTTGCAATTGTAAATTTGTTGAACTCTTTTCGATTCGGATTGTGGACTACAAAGAAATATCTTGTAGTGTGATTTTCAAATTTAAAGTAGCCTATTCCACAACTCAGAACATAAGCAAGGATCAAATGCAAATAAACAGAGTGTCATAAATTAGAGAATTTCCGATTAAACATTGGTGCGTCTATGTGCTCTTAAGATTTCACCAACCACGCATAAATTTGAAAGCATTTTAACGATGGTCGGTCACTGAATGTTGGCACTGTTAATACCGATGGTGGGGGTTTTCGTTGCTCTCCTGTTCTTATACCTGCTATAGGTGTTGTATTCACTTTGTAATAACATTTGTAACGCCCTGAAGGAGTCACCAGAAATTTTAAAAAGTATAAATATTCCAAACGAAAAAAATCTTCGTAGATTTAGGTACTTCCGTCTGTTTGTTGAAGACACTGTACAGCCCAAAAACTTACGTAGGAGAATAAAAATGTATATGTAAAAAATATCTAATATAATTTTTTTTTTGCAATGGGCTGTGACGATGGGATCGTTTTCCAAGTTCTTTGCCCTTTGTAAAAATGCGTAAGTAATTCATAATTTTTATTATTCCCAGTATATTTGCTTGGAGCGATTCATAAATACAAAGTTTATTTACCGCTCAGAAATAGGCTTACAATGCAGGGTATCAAAGCATAGCTCAGACCGATAATATTACTTTTACTCGTTCTTTTTTTGTTTGGGTATTTTATTTGTAACTTCGTTGTTCTTTCTCAACGGCCAGAGTTGGATTTAAATATTCATAGCGGAAACATCTGAAACAACAGTGGACCGATCAACCATACGGCGCTTAAATTTATACTGGGCATACGTTTATGCATTTTTCACACATTCTTTGTTCGCTTCGGAATACGCTAGTAATCGTCGACGCATATATAGTTAATTGAAAAGCTTTTGTGAGGTGTTGTTTGAGAATTTCATGCTTGTACCTTCCTGACGTGAGAACGAAAGCTTCGACAGTGAGCAAAGAAAATGCAATGTAAACACTAACATTTACTCTGTGGTCATGTTATTTCATATTTAGATAATGAATATAAACCCACTTTAACACTCACTGGCACACACACGCAAACACAGTAAATCATACGCTTTTCGAAAACTNTACTCACAGGCACACACACGGAAACACAGTAAATCATACGCTTTTCGAAAACTTACACTGACACAATCACTAAACGGGGGTCCGCTGTTTAAAATGCACATAACAACTGACGTCTCATCGTTTGTTCGCATATACGGTAGTTACATTTTACATGGAGAATCCGAGCCCAAAGCACGAGAGATTGAACTGAGAGAAACGCCGGGGTTGATTTGTCAGGGGGTAGAATGGTTTCTGAATGTGTAAGTTGCGCACAGGTTTGCACTGCAATTGTCACCGTCATCGTTTCTAATCGCCTTGAGTCGACTCCGAGTCTTAGAACCCAATCACTCTCACGCGTACATTCTCTCTCGTTCATCCGCTAAACGGCCATCTCTCCGTGCCATGACACGAGCCGAGTCGAGTGAAATCGAACTGCGCCGAGTCGAGACGAGACGAGCTTAGAGCTTATGAACTGGTATGACCGTAATGGCAACGGCTATTGAGAATGTGTCTTTTGATGTCCCAGAGATTCGTCGGGCTGCATTTCCCGTATGTATAATGCATTGCATATGCAACTGGGTGGAGAGCGAGAGAACCTTTTGGGTTAAGTGTGTGTGTGGATGGTGAGCGTGGCTGGGTTTTGTTCAATACCTCTTACTGTTGTTTTTGTATTTTCAACATTTTTTTTCAGCGTTCTTTATTTTCATTTTTTTTTTCATTTGTACTTTTTTCACTGTTCTGTTGTTGTTGTTGTTTTTTTAGTTTGTTGTTATTCGCAAAAGTCATCTAGCACAAAATATGTGTAGGCATTCAGTTGCTTTTATTGCGCGGCATAGGGATAAACGTAACCAATTGTTCCGTTGGCTCGCTCGCTCGTTCGTTCGTTCGGTTGCTCGTTCCTTCTCACTGTTGCATATTCCACATATTTCGCTCTACTTCAACGTGTTTCCATACCAATTTCGATACGTTTCGAATTCTAAGGTTCTCGGTTTACTCGTGATTTGATCAAAAAATGCCGAAGGTTTTTAAAAACGACTCATCGGTACGGTTTTACTCTGTAAACAACATTGCCCTCTAATGCATACTTTTTTTGCAAGAAACCAGAAGTGCCAAATACCCAGTGATTGCAATTAAATTCCGCATTGATATTACCAAAACTAATATAATCAAATTAAGACGACACTGAAAACGTATATACATACGTACATGTGTGTATATTGAAAATGTAATTTGTAAATACAGAGCGAAATCATGTGTCGATCAAAACGGTTTGCCATTATTGAAGTCAAACGGTATTACAGCGTATAGGAGAAAACGATTAGAATTTGTATGTGAATAAGTAACTATCTTAACCATTATGCACATATTTTGAGACATTTTCAGACACTCACACCAATATTTACAAATTACACTTCAAAAACTAAACAGAACATATACTAGTGAATATATTAGCGGTTTGATTGAAGATCCATATAACATTAAGTGAATTCCTTAGCATCGTCCAAAAAACTGCATTAATTGCTTGTCCCGTATTTATAACCCAGATTTGTTCGGTGCCAGTCAATATGTCGTGATTTTATTGTGGTACGGGTGTACTACATACCGCTACATCCTACATCCTACGTATACAACATATTCATTGAATATGAAGTAGTACAAATGTATTGCCGTTCGATTTCCAAAAGTTCTCTATGCCAAATGGTAAATGTATTCGGAACCAGGATCAAATTACGCCGGTCCATCTGTTTGTCTATTCAAAACGAAATCAATGTAAATTTAATACAGACGGGTAGGTACCGCTCTTGGGTCAATGTTTCAATGTCCTCTAGTTGACAAAGAAATTTTTTGCCACCCGAATTGGGTATTTTGCAACATCCATTACAAATGGGAAAACTTTGCCCCAATGATTTCCGTCATATATGCTCTAGTCAACGCTCTATATATGTATGTGCAAAAATTTTAGTTTTTGTGGATTTTAACAAGACTCTAAACTATTCCCGATTCACAAGTATACGTATATGTGTGTCAATTACAATTCAATTAGCAATAATGCGTCACACAACAAACGATCGAAGCAACAATTTCTTAAATAATTACATTTTAATATGTTTTCTTAATTCATACATAAAATAAAATAAGTAATGTATAAACGACATAATTCATATTTTGATTTCCCTTTTCCATTCCATTTTCATTGTCAAAGTCAAGCAACGCGTCTTGTGAATGCACACATTTGCATGTGTACGTGTGTGTGGCGCTCAGCACGATAGCGCAAACAGAAAAGAAGAGCATAATAAATAACAGGAGGAACTGCAACACAAATTATATAATTTTAAATGATATAAACACGAGTGTACATATGTGCTTAAGTTATTTCTCTCCCTCACAAATTACTCTAATGATGGCACACACTCTTTTTTATACTCAGTGTAAAAT